>JAQFYP010001634.1:0-14843 GCA_034694865.1 Bilobella braunerae
TCAAAGGTAGAATCGAGAGTGAGTAAAAATAATGCAAGTAACCTATATTTGTAACCTACGAGAGGCGATCGCCTCTGTCGTTAAGTTGTAAAAATAGAAGTAATTAGTTCTAAAAATAACCTAGTGATGTGACTGAAGTTGACAAGGTTCGTTCACCAACAGATTTAGCCCTCCAAAATCCTTAAGAGAAATAGCGTATAAATTTTGAGTTTTCACGTGGTCCCCCTTTTGCAACTTTCTATAACTCATTCAATAGTTCTATATATGAGTTTCCTTAACACACTATTTGTAAAATTAAAATCCTCACAACACTCAAACTACAAAAACAAAAACCAACGTATCAAAAAAACTGTTACAAAATTGCAAATTTCAAATACATAATGAATTCGTATGTTTAATTTATATTTTGCATTGTTACTTTTGAATGAATTGGCAAATTTAGAAAAAGTTCCAGAGGGGGTAGCACGTGAAAACTCAAAATTTGCATGCTATTTCTCTTAAGGATTTGTGTGGGCTAAATCGAATTTTCGAAATTTTGAAAAAGTTGATGGCCATGGAGTAGAAAGCGAAATAAGGGGTTAGTTTTGGAACTAGTTGAATCTAAATTTTTGATTTCGAGCCAATAGGACGCGATCACGACGCGGGGACCCCTCGTCAGTGCAATTTTTTTAATTTCTGATTCCTATTAGTTAATTGTGATTAAAAATGCACAGTTAGCTTCTGAAAAGTATGTAATCCGACAACAAACAAATCCAAGCAATCATCTTAGCAACACTGTTAGAGCGGATTAACTTACGCTTAGAGATTTTATTTAAAATCCAAGATTAATTTTAACACATAAATTGTGGTTCTAACAAGGTAACTTTCCGAAGGGCCGCGCGTGTTTAGATATGTCACCTAGTTTCATTTCGTGTTCCCTAAGCAACACTTTTGAAGAAAACCGCCTAAAGAATTTATAAACCGATTTTCTAAAATAAAAAAGTAAAATTTTACACATGGAACTTCAGATTTTCGAAACGTAAGTTTTCACTCCAAAACCTCTATAAAAGCTTCCGGTAATTCAAATTCAGTGAGATTGGCTTCACCTTCATCTGCTGTGCCTTTCAGGTGAGTTCAAATAATAAAAACTGTCCAAAATTTATGTAATTCAAAACTCAAATTTCATCAGTTAAGGCCGTAGCTTTCGCCTGATAACCGCAGGTGACTATGCAAATGAGGGTAGTCCTTTAAATTCTCACAAAGACTGTTTGGAAATATCGGGTAATTTCTATAGCCTCTGTCTGTGTATGCCTAGTTCACGAAATTATTTTGAAGCTTTGTGAGTGACACTTGCACACTTGCGCTTCAAAACAAAATCAATATTTCCTCTAAACTCAACGGAAAAGTTTGCAATGCACGCAAAACTGGCCGCCAACAAAGTTCACGCCGACGCAGCGGCACTGACGTCAACCTTCAATTCACTCGTTGCTTCTACTTGGAAACGATAACGTAGCGTATCACATAGAAGTTGACCTCCAGTGGTTGTGGCATCCTAACTTTTACAATCTAGCAGTATTCAACAGAAGGCACTTCCCGAAATGGATTGCAGTTTTCTTCTTCAACGGCCACTTTCGACCACCTAAATGACTCCCTCTCCACCACTTGTCTTGGCCACGGCGCTTACAAAAATTACTATATTTTCATATCTATTTTTTGAGCAGATTTCTCAATTTGTGACATTAGTTAAGCAACCTTAATTTTTTTTATGCTATTTGACATTTGCCTAAGGTCTGGTCAACGGAAGTCGGTAATTTGGTCGAAAATATATGGTCGAAAAATAAATGGTCGAAAATAAAAGGTCGAAAATAAATGGTCGAAAGTGTAAAATGGTCGAAAATAAAAGGTCGAAAATAAAAGGTAGAAAAAGTAAGTCTTCTGACTTCAGACAATCGTCCACGGTACTGTATCATGCTGTTAATCGTTGGTTCAGTGATGATATTTTTCGCTGCTCCTGCCGCCGGAGGCATGTAACTTGGGGTATATTTACTGTACCAGACGAGCGAAGCGAGGAGGGGCGGCGGTATCCCAAACGTCATCATTATTTTCGACTTTTTATTTTCGACCTTTTATTTTCGACCATTTTACACTTTCGACCATTTACTTTCGACCATTTATTTTCGACCTTTTATTTTCGACCAAATTACATGGAACCCTGGTCAACATATGCTCAACATATGATTTCTTGTGCGAGTGAGTGGGGGAGGGTGGTTTCGGCGTGTGTGTTGACTTGGAAGTTCCGAGGGTCGAGACTGAAAGCTTTCTGCCGAACAGAGGACGTGGGGTTGACCACCGAGGGGCATCTGCTTAGGCAGAGGCCGAACCCTGTTTTTCGCATACCGGCTCAAGCCCTCACTTCACAACCGCAACCACTGCACGCTTCCACTCACCACTACCGCACCACTCACTTTTTTGTGCGGCTGCCGAGATACGATCTCGGCACCTACCCAAGCTAGGACTAGGGTCCTAACCCCCCGGACTTCGGGCCGTGGCCTTTAGCAACCTTAATATCTTTTTAAATATTTTACTTATTTTTTGACTTTTTTAAATTGAAATAATTACTAGGATAATTTTGGACTTATGCTACTTGCGGTTACGGTATTTTGTAACATTTTTTCTTATTTTCTACTTGATTGTTGAATTCCTGTTTGGGCTTGCCTATATATCAAATAAACTATTGATTGACATGCTTAATTCTAGCTACTAGCAAAGGAACCCTTCCTAAGAAGGGACTATAATACCGGTACACGTTCTCAGGGCTTTCTGGATGCACATATTTCAGTTTTATTGAAATCTCATCACTCACAAAAAATTGATGGGACGGGAACTCCCGTCTTCTGGTGATTTTGTTTAAATAATTTTGATGCAAATTTGTTTTTGAAAACAGGTTTAAGATAAGTTGAGTAGTTGCTGAGATAATCGTTATACTCATAAACTCATATACTCATTTACTGGATAAAAACATAAAGTAGCTTTTGCTTTGCTTCCACTTCTTAATAACCAAAGTAAAGTAGAGTTAATATAATATCCGGAAAACACACGATTTCTGTCTGCTCGAGAAACTCAAAATCGAAAACTGCTGGTTTCTATTTTTCATTTCACCGCTTTAATATATCAAAAACTAATGTGAATACGCATGTGTATCCTGCAACGCATGTTAATAAGAACTAGCCCAAAATTAAAATAAATGGAATAAACTGATTTTCTGTTGATTAAATTAAGTTTTCAAGTTGAAGCTAATGAGGTTAGGCAGTTATACAAAAGCGTCAAGAAGAAAACATATTTTTTTCTGGTTGGACTTTCACAGTTTTGGAACAGTTTACCACAGTTCACTTGTGGTAGCACTCATCCTGAATTTATTGTAAACTTCACACAGGCAAAACATATGGATACAAATGTAGATAAGACATTACAAATTAATTTCCCCACATGCTACTTGCTACTGCGATGACATAAGAGCAAAAGCTATTCCACGGGCAATGTTATCGACCAAAGTGAGCTTAGCCATTTCCTCCATGTGATAAAAACCACCAATCGTACATTTCAAAACTGGAAGTGACTTCAAAGTTTTTTCCATTTCAAGTCTTTCTTGTCGTGTGAGCTCCGTGTTAACTTCAGCTGCCAATTCCAAGTTCCTGTGAAAGTTTCTAGATATGTTGTAGACTTGTGACATAATAATAGCTCCTGGGACGATAATTAAAACCAAGGTGAACAAGTACATGAAAAAAAAGCTGTAAACTGTCAGTGTCAAAACATTTCGCAATCGAATTACGCAATATGCGGCAACAAATACTTCAAATACCGCTGCCAACTTCATAGTTGGTATAAACAGAGATCCAAAAGCCTTGTTGTGTACGCCATTATGTATGGCCATGATACCATAAATTTTGATGGAATTTGCTGTTGGGTTCCAGCTTAGCTTGGATTTCATGGGCCACTCGTCACTGTAGTTAATGAGATTTAGTTTAGCTAATTTTGAATTTTTTAAAATTTATAGCTTTCATAATTTCATACTTCATGTGTCAAACATCGTATTGTCTAATGCTTACCAACATTTTCGTAGGCAATACATTGATACAAAAACTGATGGAACGAAAGCAGCAGAAATAAATATTATGTCATGGAGGAAGAAAACGAAGAAAAACATTAGGCCCACTATATACATTACAAGGAACCAGGATCCAGAGCACATCACCAAAGCGCCATTTGTCATCCAATTCTGGAGTGTAGCAAAAATTGAGCAAATTCCAAAAGAAATGAGAACTCCCGCATATGCATATCCCCTCAATCTATTCGTTAGTACCTCGCCCTTGAAAAAGACGCTCCCTTGTAAAAAAAAAAAAGGAAAGAAATTATTAAGATTATGCATAGGAGTAACTCAACATGTCGTAAAATACTATGAATTATGTACTAAAGTAAGTGAAATATAGAGTACTTGGCAAAAAAAACCTTTTTTTAGGAAAGGAGGATTTTAGTTTTAATTTCTATGTCCGTCTTCTCTATGACGGGTTTATTTGGGTGAAATTGACTAATATTACATTTTAATACACACAAACTAGGATTGTGTATTTATGCATTTATATTTATAACCGTGTATTTATTGTTGATAGCCTGACTAAAGATTATATAGACGAAATAATGTTTTTTTGATCCTTTACACTACTTAAATTTAGATCAGGCATTTTGGACTTCAATTCTCATATGACTTTTTTTTTGATAAGTACGTTAAAAACAAATCTCGAACTTTTTTTTTGACATTTTTTAGTTGTTCTTTATATTAAAAAAACAAGTGGAAGCATTTCCATTAAATTGTTTAATGCTATCAGTCATGAAAGCATCCAAACTAGCTCTCAATTTAGAAATATAGGACATGACATCACTGACAAAGGTGCAAAATATAAGTAAAAATACCCAAAAATGATTCGAGCAAATTCAAAGGAGGGTTTAAAATGTGTGATATAAAATCTACTTGACGATTGTGTGACATACCCAGAAACACGTTGATGTATAGAATGTTGTTAGTGATAAAAACCATTTCAGGCTCGTAAAACCAAACGGAGAGACGAAAGCCGATTGCTGCAAGCGTCAAAATAATTATAAACATGAGAAGTACCCGACGCTCTGCCGAAGCATTCTTCAATTGGATACAGCAAAGGAACATATTCGTTAGTTGTGAAGTCAAGTGGAAATGTGTTAAGTACTTGTTCGTCTCTTTGATCGTGCACAAATAGCCATTATTGTATGATATTGCAGTAATTTTGAGTCTCAAAACCAGGGAGATGGTGAGTCGGAGCACTTTCAGTTCAAATTCAGAAAGCATTTTAAAATAGGCTCCTGAGATATTTTATTTAAGTTAAAGTGATGTTTTTGTGCTTTTAATTTTGTACGGCAAAATGTTAACTGGCATTCATCTTTATATTGTATTCAACTTTATAAAAATGTATTTTGAAAATATTTGGAGACGTTTCAATTTCCTAATGACGTCCTCGCCCTCTATTCCATTGTGGGACATGTAATTAAATGAATGGAAATCTGTTTTCTAAACTTGCAAAATACATGGTAATTATTGAGCATGGCATTGGATGCAAAATATATAATTACTATAATTTCTGGTTTAGAAAACAGGGCGGAATTAGTACGGCAGAAGCTTTGATTTGTTCTGGACCCAAAGCGTCGTGAATAAAAGTTTTAGATTTGTTTCTCTTTCTTGTGATTAAAGATTAGCACCTGTACCAGGACATGTGTTTTTACTGCTTGAATTATAACTATAACTACAGTTTACATTTATTGTTTCACTTAATAAGCGATACAAAGTTTATAATTGAGTGGTTATCCTCCAATAGTAGAAAGATTTGTTAATATTTACTCAACTCAAGTTTAACTGAAGTTAAATTAACTTGTTAATTGTGTCTCAATCAAAAGAATTTTGAGTTCATACTATTTCAAAAATTAGACTCTTAGTTTGCCACGTTTTAGTAAAAAGGGTTTCCATGTAAAACCGGAATGTTAGTGATGCATCCATGGCGATGGATTCCTATAAAAATTGGCACCGTTTCTCTACAAAAGACGACTATCAACATGGCTTTTTTGAATTTTTATAAAAATATATTTTCGCGCCGCCGTGACACTTCAAAGTCGCCTTTTTGAAAATCTTGGTACACACTTTACTCGGCAACCAGTACATCGATTAACTTGCGGTTTTCTGCCTTTGAACCTACATTTCAATACAAAAACCCGTTTTCAAGTGTTTCTTTCAAATCAAGCGTCAAGGGTCACCACACATTAAGTTCACGCACACAGACATACTTGTGTCTCACCCTTAAGTACCCTTGACCCTTGACAAGGTTTAAACTAGAAAAATAATTTATACAGTAACTTTTTCCTATTGTAATCCGGGCGGATCAGACTTCATACCGACGTGGATTGCAAACTTCAACAACTTACTGTATTTTTTGAAGATTTAAGTACTTTAGGCATTGGTCAATGTGCATTCTAGAATTTTCTAATCCGGAATATGCTTTTTATCCCGTATCTAACACGTATAATTGTCCCTAATTTTGGTACAATGGAAAATAGGCGTTTCGATGCCGACAATTTTTAAATTAGAAAAATAATTCATAACTTTTCCCTATTGTTATCCTGTCCGATCAGACTTCATACCGACGTGGATTGCAACCATCAACAACTTACTGTATTTTTTTTAAGATTAAAGTACTTTTGGCATTGGTCAATGTGCATTCTAGATTTTTCTAATCCGGAATATGCTTTTTATCCCGTATCTAACACGTATAATTGTCCCTAATTTTGGTACAATGGAAAATAGGCGTTACGATGCCGACAAGGTTTAAATTAGAAAAATAATTCATAGAGTAACTTTTCCCTATTGTAATCCGGGCCGATAAGACTTCATACCGACGTGGATAGCAACCTTCAATAACTTACTGTATTTTTTGAAGTACTTTAGGCATTGGTCAAATTGCATTCTTAAATTTTCTAATTCAGAAAACGCTTTTTACCCCGTATCTAACGTGTATAATCGTCCCTAACTTTGGTAAAAAAATAGCAGTTCCGATGCCAACCAGTCAAACACTTGTAAACGGGATTTTGTATTATAATGTAGGTTTAAATGCTAAAAACCGCAAGTTAATCGGTGTACTGGTTGCCGAGTAAAGTGTGTACCAAGATTTTCAAAATGGCGACCTTGAAGTGTCATGGCGGGCGAAAAAATAATTATTCAAAAATTCGAAATAACCATACAGATAACGGTCGTTTCTAGAGTAATTGTGCCAATTTTCGTAAGAATCCGTCACCATGGATGCATTCATTATACCCCAAAATTTTCCGATTTGAAATAGAAACCCTCTAAACAACGGTTTTGTTTCTACACATATTGTTGTCTAAGCCTTTGGGCAACTACGCATATTTTCATAAAGCGTTTGGGTACTACGTTTTTATGCAACTAAGATTTTGGACCTATGCGTTTGTGACTCCGCTTTGGGTCTAATCATCCGTCCGCTTCCCGTAGTAGAGTTTGTCATATAATAATGAAATTTCTCTATTATTTAATTTTCCCAAATAGACTGAAAACTGGGTGCCAGGTTACTTATTTCATTAAAATTTAATGCAATTACGCCACTAGATTTGGCTGCGGTCAGGTAGTATAAATTACCCTAGGTTAGTATCAAACATAATAAACCTTGGGAAAACGGTAGACTCACTAGGCAATCGAAACCTAGAAATGATCCAATGTTTTATTGCATAGTGAAGGAGTCCCCTGTGTTTTTCAAAACAAATTTAACTTTTAATTTTGTTCAAAAATAGCGATTTTGATGTCAGAGAGATTAGTTTGAGGTCAAGAGGTAATTTTGGTGGCGAAGATGTTTTCTGAAGTCTTCGAAACCATCAAAATTTTCCGTTTTGTTGAGTTCAAGGGGTTACTTTAGTGGTGGCGGAGGCCCCCGAGGTCATCGGATTCCTGTTCTGTTTTGTGTATTGCTAAAAAAATAAAAAAGAAAAGGCGCGTTATTTGATATTCCCGCACAGCGGATGGGCAACATTTAAGGAAGTGAAGTAGGGAAATGGTAGGAAGGACTTATTAGCATGGTTGTATGGACATGAAGGTCGCTTTAGGATTATTTTGAGAATATTGGAAATTGGAAATATTTGAGAGTATTGTGTACTTCTACAGTGAGGACCAGCTAAAACGAAACACCCAAAAATCAACAGCTCGTAAACTATGAAGTGGTTTTCATAGTTATTGTGAAAATGAATTATCTTTCAGAATTTGAATTTCATTGTTTTATATAGTTTTGCTACATTTTCCACTTCATTGTTCATTAAATTGAAGCAAAATTTCCCTGGAAACAATTTTGGATGTTATCGTTTAGCTGGACCTCACTGTATATCCTCTGTATGCTTAATCACGCAGACTCGGCCATATACACAGTCACAGGCAAGGCAATTTCTTAAAAGGAAATACAATAATGCATTTACTTTTTTGTGGGTAATCGAACCGTTCTCAGGCACGTCCGCGACACATACGGTGCGTAGTGCAATGTTGCATACGCCGACTTCGATGCAGATAAGGTAACCTTAACTTTACGCAAATTTACTGACTGTAAGCCTTTTTCTGACCCCATGTTTGAAGGTTTTGAAAGAAATTAGATCCAAGAATTATGATGTTTATAAAAAATGGTTTAGATTCTGGTAGTTGAGTAGATACTACTAGTAGCAAAAATACTTTCTTCTTAGAAAACCCTAATTCAAAATTGTATACAGTAGACTGGTTAGAGTGAAAACTAGAACGCTAATGTTGCATGTTGCTTGCTGCAGTCTTTCGTATGCTTAAATCACTACGTAGACTTGAAATCCGTATCTTGATCTATTTAATTACTACTTCATTATTTACACGGTTATAGTAGAATGAAAATTTCAATATGCAACCAAACTATTTTCTACGCTTGATTGCCAACATGTAATTTTCATTTAAGTGCACTCGTAGGTAATCCCTAACTTTTTGGGTTTATTTTTACAAGGATCTCCTCCAAAATCAACAAAGCCCACTTCAAAACAACAATCTGCTGGCTTGCACCTAAACAGTGAAATTGAACGTCACAAAAAGTGAAATAAAATTTAAAACAAAATCATTGCAATATTTGATTATAAATGTTTGCCATAGTAATCATCAATTCCAAAACTGTGCGTGCGTGTGAAAGGGTACAAAGCAAATTGCCTTGGTAATTAAAGACGCCGATTTTGGAAAAGAGATATCATTCTGCAATTTCCCGTAGTCGGCAAAGAACACATATAGATGTCAGCGATGCATGCGCAAATTGAATAGCATTTCAAATTTTTTATGACAATATTTTTTTCAAAAAACCTTTAGAATTTTACTTTGGCGTTAATACGAAATTATCAAAACTTATAAAACTATGTAATATTGGCGTCATTGCTACTAAAAATGAAGCGTCAAAAGCAAATCAAAATAAACTCTTACAACGTGTGAACTGTCCCCAAGACATTGCCGCAATAGCACGGAGCATGCAAGCCTGTACATCCTTCCACAGTAAGATAGTCCGGCATAATATATGCAAGTGTGATGTTAAGTTTGCTCGGACAGGTAACATTAAAATAGCTAAATTCGTGAATTTTTTCGTAAATAGCAGAACAAATTCCATGTCCAGCGAAAGCAAACAGAAGAATTACAATCTTTAACCGCGCCATCTAAATATAAATTAACTATATTACTTATAGTTATTTTTGTGTTTAAACCTATTGTTACTCACTTTCATATCACCAATACTTGAATTGTTTTAAATCTTTACTTTTTTTTTTTCGATTAAACCATAGTAAAACGCCATAGGTAACGGAAGTAAGAGAACTTTACACTTCTTATTTTACAAATTAGAAAATTATTTAAGTTACAAGGATTAACATAACTTTTCGCGCGCACCGGGAAATTTCAGTACCATTTTTTTTTAGGTTTTTAGTCAACTAGAACAGACAGAGAAAACATATCGAATACAAATGGCTATTTCGACTGACAGACAGACGGAGTAAATCATTATGTAGCTTTAGCTACGTTTCCGGTAAGAAATATTCCGGTCAAGTACGCGATGCTTTCTTATTCATGTATAAGGGCCAAATATGGCATATTTGCTTAATAGAAATAAATTCTAAAACAGGACTACAAAATTCACTAAGAAAAATGGAGACGCTACTTGCAAATACAGAATTTTCAATTTCAAACAGTTTTGTCGTAACGTGAATTTGTAGTACTTACCACAGTTTGAAGTTGGAAGGAGTCTTAGTTTTCAAGAGTAAGGATATGTGTGATCTTAATGCACTGCTGCCTTGCTATTTGTACTGATAATGACGTAAGTCGTTACGCTTATTATACAACTTATTATTTATAAGATTTATAGGAGATGTGTGTATTACTATCACTTTCGTTAGCAAACTTATTAGATCACAATGTAAACTACAAAATAGACAAGTTTTGTGATTTCTATTTTCAAAACACATGACGTTTGTTTTTGAAATTCTCCTTAGTAGCAAAATAAAATGGTTACCTAAAGTATGTCTACGTAGGTATTGTTTTTGCAACATTTTTACTTTGTCGTTGGCTAAAAGTTGATTGCATCAACTTTATGGTACCATCAGATTTGAAGTGTTCTATAAAGAGCAAGACACAATTTCCTATTATTTTAACAAAACAAAAGGTTAAATACCTTCAATTTGTATGGTTAAGATTACAATTCTTATACAGTTTTTAATGTCTCAAATGAAAAAGTTCAATCTCAAATTGCCAATTGTGTCAATTATATTGCTTACCTTCTTACGGTAGAAAACAAATTCAGCAAGTATTTCTTTGAAGTATTACTCACTCAACCTTCTATCTAAAAACTATCTAGCCAGCAAACTTGAAATACGATTTCCACTTTAATCTTAACAAAAATAAGTTCAATTTTTTTTTAAATTTTACTTGTTTTCGGACTTAATATTAGCCTTACTAGCTTCATTTGTTAGCGGGGTTGGTCTAGGGGTTAAGAGCTTCTGCCTCTCTTCACTAGCCAGCATGAGAACCAATTCACTATCCAATTCAATCCACTAATCAGCCACAAAAAGTCTTCACTGTTGGATTTGTCTTTAAGGAATTGCCTTGCCTCTGACTTTGTGTATATCTGTATCTCCGTGAACTAGGCATACACAGACAGAAAATTTGGAAATTAGCCGATAGGTTTCAAAACAGTCTTTGTCAGAATTGAGAAGACGGCCCTCATTTGCACAGAGTCACCTGCGGTTATCAGGCGAAAGCTACGGCAATACCTCACGTCAGGTTGGTGTCCTTCCTTGCTGTACTAGGCCCGTAAAACAGCGGAATGTTATTGACAGTCTTTAGTGCCTGCTTGATGGTATCATCTATGCTAATGAGCTACTTATCCTTCCACGTCTCTAACTTTTCCTTTAAATGTTGACCATCCGCTTTGCGGGAATTTCAAATAAGGCGAAAGTTACCTTTACCCTTGCCATACTAGCTTCATTTAAGTTAAACATTGGCTTAAGCTAACTTGATGAAGCGTTTACATCATCAAGTGTAGCGAGCGGATACTCCATTATGCCATGGCACCTAAGTGTATTTAACTGCGGTAGGCACGAAGTTTCTGTAAGAAAGAGTACGCAAATTTTACAATGGATACCCGGATTAATTCAGTACTGGCATTCTAATGCGACTTAAATATGGCATTATAACATTTACTACGAGATCATAATTCAAAAGATCATTTCTTCAATATGAGCACTCAACCCCTAAGCCAACTCGGAAGTCACGGAACTACGTTGAAACTGATGATACTATAATGACATTCCCCATAATAATTGCTTTTTTTGTGCTTCCGTCAATCCATCCGTGATTCCGTGCATCCTAATTGGAATCAAACTTTAAAACTACGATTGCCTTAAATAAAATCACACAGGCACTTCTTATTGCAGAAAAAGTAATTTTTCCCTGGCTCACGGGAGTCTGACCCGTCTTTATCATTTCGACAACCCTTTACTGAACCGAAAACGAAAAAAAAATTGTTTTTCGGGTTGTTGCTAGTAAAATGATTGCACGCTGAGTTAATAATATCATGTTGAAAGGGATATCACGGGCTCAGCGAGCGCAGATAAATTGAACTGACAATTCACTGTACTGCAGTTGAAGGGCGGTGATTGCAAAAAAAAACATTTCTTCCTTGGCAGACCACTTTTTAAGGAAACAGGAATGAGATGTAAGTTATAAATACAATAAATCAATCCACGACTACCGAGCAGTAGAAGGTCATCACCGGGAAACCGAAAACCAAGAAACTTAAACCGAGAAAACCAGAGCCGGGAACGCACATAACGGAGAAAACCAAAACCGAGAACCATCATAATAATAATATAGCCTTTCGGTTTAGATGTCCTTGCTTTTGGGTTTCTCCGTATGGACATGGAACCGTCGAAAATAAATCTCTCTGTATGTAAATAAATTAATACACAGAATTCTTTTTCGACTTAATGTGTTGCCTAAAATTCAAGTTCACGCATCTGTTGGAAACATTTGCGGTCCCACTGGTCTATACGTCTAGTATAGATGCCTTAGTAGTCGCCTTTTGCTTTCAAAAGTCCATCTTTGTGATCCATCTCTGCACTACTATCATGCGACGTTTGCATAGTTTCAGTGATCAGACGAAAAGTGGTTTTCGTGAAGCGTTATAGCCTTAACTACAAGCATTCTGTTAGATAGAAGTCGTTTAATTAATCCGTTGTTTAACTCTATTAATCTACATCTGTGTTTATCAGTCAGGATAATTTGACATCAATCAAACAAATCATCCCTTCGACTCCAGGCGCACTAACAGAGAGAGTTAGGTTTCTTCCTTAAGGAACTCCTTGGTTTGACTTACACGTCTACGCTATCAGATCAGAATACTCCGTTGCAGAATGTTTTCATCTTTTCTGCCAGCTATGGAGCGTGGACGCTTATCGTCCTTTGGCAATTTTTTCTGAGGAGGATAGAGACGATCTCAGGTTGCCGGTGGAGAAGCATTGAGGGCATTAACACCGGACAACTAGGCCCGCATGAAGGCTCATATGTGACTTTTTCAAGATTGATAAAATTATACTATAACGGAAAAATCCGAAGTATTAAAAAAATCCTATACCAATAGTAGACCATTTTACACAATAATTTGCACCGGAAAATTGAACCGGAAATAACCACTCAAAATTCTAGTGTTTACGAGTCAAGTATTGTGATTTTAGTCTAATTTGTAATAGATTAGGCCGGTTTAGTCAAATGTTTGCTAAACAACATATCTA
Organism: Bilobella braunerae; assembly: GCA_034694865.1. NCBI lineage: Eukaryota > Metazoa > Arthropoda > Collembola > Poduromorpha > Neanuridae > Bilobella > Bilobella braunerae. Next base: position 13,384 of record JAQFYP010001634.1, read on the forward strand.
TCGTATTGTCAAGGACTCAACCCATCAACCTCAAGGTTATTTCATAACTTAAAGTCATATTAATTTAATCTTGTAACATTTTTTATTGAGTTGTTTTTCTTCGGGCCGCACTATTTCTCAGGAAGAGCTTAATCCACACACAATTAACTTGAAACGTTTTCAAGAGCACAAGCACTTCCAAAATTGTCTAAACAAGCCCAAACAATTTTTATTGTAAAAATATACTTTCCGGATCAAAAGCCTCGTTTTTAATTTACATTGGCCTTAAATTATTTTCATTTGATTCTTGAAAACATTTGCTTTTCATAAATTGCAAAGTAAGCGAAATTACTCTACAATAACATCTTGATGAAGCTCGCTGGGCTAAACCTCCCTAAACTCCTTACCTTTTCCTTAATAGTATAACTTCCTATAAACAATACCGTTGAAAAAGGAACTCGCGATAAATTTATGAAATCACATATCTCTATGTTTTTTGTATCTTCTACTAACTCAATTTAATAATTTTATACAAACAGGACGCGCAAGTGTTATATAAAGCTGTGTTTTTTATTCGAAGGCAAATTTATTAGTATACAATTTCGCAACTATGACTTGCTACTGTGATGACATAAGAGCTAAAGCTATTCCACGGGCAATGGTATCGACCAAAGTGAGCTTAGCTTTCTGCTCCATGTGATAAAAAGCACCAATCGTACATTTCAGAACTGGAAGTGACTTAATAGTTTTTTCGATTTCAAGTTTTCCTTGTCGCATAAGTTCTGTGTTGTCATTAATTGCAAATTCCAAGTTCCTGTGAAAGTTTCTAGATATGTTGTAAACTTGTGACATAATAATAGCTCCTGGGACGATAATTAAAAACAAGGTGAACAAGTACATGATAAAGAAGCTGTATACTGTCAACGTTAGAACATTCCGCATTCGAATTACGCAATATGTGTTAACAAATACTGCAGATACCGCTGCCAACTTCATAGTGGGTATAAAAAGAGAGCCGAAAACCATGTTGTGAACGCCATTATGTATGGCCATGAAACCATAGATTTTGACACATTTTGCTATTTGTGTCCAATTGTGTTTGGATTCTATGGTCCATTGTACACTGAAAATTAATCTGGTTTTAATCTTAATTAATTAAATTAGATCTGGTTTAGCTAATTTTAAGTTTGTAAGATTTAATAGCTTTCATAATTTCATAGTTTTGGTGTCAAAAATAGTATTGTCTAATACTTACCAACATTTTCGTAGCCAAAACATTGATACAAAAACTGATGGAGCAAACGCAGCAGAAAGAAATATCACGTCATGGAGAAAGAAAATGAAGAAAAACATAAGGCCAAACAAATAAATACCAAAGGGCCAGAATCCAGAGCGCATCACCAACGCGCCATTGGTAATCCAATTCTGGATTGCAGCAAAAATTGAAGAAATTCCGTAAGTAAGGAGAACTCCGGCATAGG
>JAQFYP010001635.1:0-14842 GCA_034694865.1 Bilobella braunerae
TTATTTTAAAATGGAGCAGTCAAATATGCACAGATTCAAGTAATGCAGATTCAAGTAATGCAGATTCAAGTAATGCAAATTCAAATGCAATAGAGACAAACGTATCTACAACTCCTGAACAGCAGGAAGGTTCAGTGAGTCCGACTAGCGACGATTGGAGAGATTACGACGAAATCCCATTAACATCAACATCGCAGACAGCCAGAATGAGAAAATCGCTTTCAGCTAATGATGTCTCACAATTATTGAACAATCCGAAAAAGCTTCAAGAAGATATTACTGCTCCTAACAATAAGAAGGAACTTTATACACCACCAGCATCACCAGTACAAGAGAGGAGAAATTCTCCCATAAATATTTTAAAGATACACTTTGACACTTATCTTAAATGTTCGGTGAAACGTTGTGATCGGTATGGTAAAGCTATTATTAATGAAGATCCATTTGAGGCAGAAGTATCGAAGTAAGTTTCACTTTAATTACAATGATTTCAACCGAAACTTATATTTGATTTACATTTGACGAAGATTTCAACTCTTCGGTAAAATTTGCTTTGAGAACTATTTTGCTCAATAGTTCTCGAAAGAAACCAAATAATCGTATCCCAAAGTCACCAAGACGGTCAACCAACTAAATTTTGCTATCTTCCAAATATCAATCAAATACTAATCAACTAGCGGATGCTACATTATGTTCTTTTCCGGCTGTCCGTCCATCCGAGCATAGTGATTATCTCAGGAACAAAACTTCAAGTCCGTTTTCAAATATCAGTTCCTTGATTTTTAGGCAAGATCAAATCAAGATCTGTTTTGTTTGAATGCATTTACCCACTTGCGAGTCAAAGATCATTTCATGACAACGTGCAAAACGATATTTATAAACGTTAGCCCTCTCTAAAGTGGAGAAGCGTTTTTTTTCTATTAATTAAGGTAAATCACTATGTTAGCAAGAACCAAAAGTGTAAGATGTATAAAATGACCCACCTCAATTGAAAATAACCCCTTGATATAAAAGGGCACTTAAATGTCTAAACTTTCTTTCACGTTTAACAAAGAAAATATTAAAATGGTTCCGTTGAAAACTGAGGCCCCTTTCACACTGAAATTATCCCTTCACCTCAAACAGACACATCATAATCGAAACTTACTTTGGCACGAAAGCTGTTATTGACGTGGTCCGATGATTCCAGCTGCTTCCTTTGTCTCAAAAAATCAACCATTGACCTCAAAATTAAAAAGGCTAGCTTAATTTTGCATGAAAAAATTCTAATAGTTCTAAAATTTTGGTCCTAAAGTCCTGGTTTTCCAGCATAGACTTACTTGAGTAAACCGTTTTACTACAGTTTATTTTGCGTTTGAATTGTTAAGGTGAACATGAATATCATTTGGTCTACATTATAACAAATTTCTTAATTCTTCACAGATCATCTCTATCTCAGGGCTCCAAGCAGATCACTTGCAAAGCAAGTCGGTTGATGCCCGGTAACACGTATCGAATCGACTGTGATGGACATAACGAAGATTACTTTCGAGTTAGTTGGCCGCTTGCAGGTGATAAAGTCAAAATTGACTTTTCTAAGGTAAAAATTAATGTTTTCTTGATGCATTTGGATTTATATAGTATAAGTTATAAAAGTAGTATGTGTTGTTTTTGGCCAAATGGCTCGCACTTTCATGAATTCGACTTCTGTGTATTGCTTATTCAGCTGAGCTGATCACATTTTAAGGGTTTAAAAAAATAATCGTAATTTAGTTTATGTTAATGTAACTTATCTATTCTCTGGGATTTCAGGGTAAGAGTAATACGAACAAAAATACAATACTGAGTAGGCTGAGATTGCACCAAAATTAAAATTATATATATGTTCTTATATCTAGGCGGAACACATATTTAAACCAGATCTTACAGAGCATGTAATGCAACTGCTTGACAGAAAGTCTCCGAAATGGGTAAAAAGTTTCAAAATCATGGCTGAGGTGGTAAAGGCAACAAATGAGCCTTGGAAATACGTGTACGTGTCGTTATATGATTGAGGTTTGACTTGAGTCACCTCTAATTAATAATAAATTTAATTATTAGGTTAAGCAATAGAGACAAACAAGACCAACTGAGTCCAGCATATTTCCAAGACTTTGCGCTTAAGCACGTTTTGCCCGGTGACACTTCGGCTGATTTGATATGTTCACATGGGCCCTCTTTCTTAAGACTGGAGGAAGTAATATTATACAGATAAGGATAATGCAATAAAATATTTGCTAATTTGATATTTATTTTAGCCCTTCCTCATCCACAAGGTTGGTAAGTTCTTGGAAACATGTTCAAGCGTAGAAGGTGCATTAAATTTGGAAAATTACATGGATTTCAATACCAGCGGGAAAGAGAACTAGTATGAAGTTAAACAAAAATTATAATTCGATTCAATATACATATTATATATATAACATATAACTATAACATTAACTAATCTTGCTCAAAAAGCTTTGGAGTACGATTTAAATGGGAAGGTATCCAGCTCTGTGAAAATGAGGTATTTGTGCTAACTTCAGGCCCTTTACAAACAAATCCAAGGTATTGGCTAAAATACACCATCGTAAGGAGCAAGCCTTACCTTACATTAACGGTGCGTGTTCTAGAGTAATCGTGTTAAAAGTTATAAATATATTAATTGATATTTAACATTTAATGTAAGTTTAAATTATAACGCGACAAATCTGACCCGTTTCAGGAGGCGCCTCGCCAGGAAATAGTTTTAAAGGAACCATTCAGATTTCTCCATGTGTATAACTCTAATAAAAAGTTTCTTGAAACTTTGTTTGTACAATTATCGGAAATTTCGGAGTAAGTGTAGTTATTTGTCTATTGCGTTTATCTTTTGTTTTGTTTTTTTAAATGCAAACTAATTTGTTGCAGGAAACATAAGGTGCCTGCATATAAAATTTACGACTTGAATTCAGTTTTGAAAAGCGAGGATCAAGTAAATAAACTTAAGTATGCAATCTCAAAATTGGCTTACGCTCTTCCATATGTTCAGCAGAAGTATACGTGCTCTTATAGCGAAGAAGCCGGACTATACTATTTGATACTTTTAGTTAAGCAGGACTTGCAGGATATTTGAGTTATACGAGTTGTTTTTAGTTACAGGATCTTAAAGTTACCCCTATAATAGCCAAACCAGCCAGTTCTAAGACGGAAAGTTTTTAGTTTCAGTTTAGTTTCTGGAAAATCTTATTCTAGGACGTCTTTTTTTGTATAGTCTAATTTTTAGCAAAAAAAAATTCCTTTATTTTAAAAACAATAAACAAGTATAAATATTTCTTATATGAAAAAAAAACTTGCAAAACAAACCCGTTGTAAGACTGTAGTATACGGTACCCTCAGATTTGCCTTCTGGGTAAATAATGGACGGTTTGATCAAAAAATTGAAAAGTCAAGATGAGAACCTTGAATGGGTACCGTATATCCTTCAAAAGATGGGATTGTTTGGCTAGTGGCAATAATAAAAAATATTTTAAGCTAATTTTGCACCCAGCTCTAATACTAAGTTACTTTACTTCTACGTTACATTCAATTGTTATTTTGTGTTAGTGTTGTGGTTTCAGCAATTGACAAAATCTTTAACGTTACACATTAGCACATTAATTTTGAAAATTTGTCAAACGTTAAAATTGCGTCAGCATTCCAATTTGAAATAAATTGGAAGGGGTTTTCGTTTTTTGTAGTCCGGGAAACAAAAATAAACTTTCGTTTGGTATTTATTAAAAAAAAAATGGAAATGAAAATGGGCTCTGTTTTGTTTCTGGAAACGAAGAGTGCCCATCTCTAGTGCAAACTTTGTTAGAACACTATCTACTTACAATGTCAATTCAAAACAAACAGTGATCGTCTGCTTGCAGTTTTGTGGTAGTATCCCAACTACTTCCTACTTAACCCTTGTAGCTATATTAATTTTAGCGAACGCTCTCTTCGCTCCCATCTGCTTAGTATGCATAGCACATGCCGGCTACGAAAGTTGAAAATACGCTGTGTGCATTTGCATGCAAAACTGAGAAAAGAAACGGCAAACGGACAAAGGCGTAGAGGTAAAAGCGTGCGGTGCAGAATTTAGATTAGTTGCAAATGCAAACACAACCGTATTTTTAAAAAAAGTCACAGCTCCAACATGGATAGGAGAAATCGTTTCCGCGTAATTCTAGACAAATTCTAAAGAAAACGCCACTTTAAAAAAAAAATTTTTATTTTGGCGGTTTTTGGTGGGGAATCATTTTTTAATAAATACGTGGCAGGGGTGTTATAGGGTGTCACAAATTTTCTTCAGAGGCTTGCCGCGAGGTGGCGCCTTGGATTGCAAGGCTACAAGGGAGAAGTATTGTTGTCAAAATTCGAATTAGTTAAAGTAAATTAATAACAATAGTTACCTAGTAATACGTATTATTGAACGAGCATGTACATGTTGATATGGGTGAGCCTAAATCAAATAAACTTGAGTTTCCAAGTTAACGAAAACTTGTTAAGTTAAATTCAAAATTGAATTTAAAATTCAGCGACATATTTTCTTAGCTTACTCGGTATCGTTAATTTGGAGTTAAGTGTTTGCGTTCTTGAGGTATAGCACGCGTGCAAGCAAAATTATACTTAGATTTTAATTCTTTAATTCTCAGCTGGTGTTCTCCAGGAATAATTAAACCGTTTTATTTCTATAATATTTTGTTTTATATTGAGCATTTTACTGGTCTTAAATTCACTTCTATACTAGCTTACTTCAATTTTAAAGTCAAGTAGAGCTATGTATTGTTTAATACAGCAATTTTAACAAAAATGACCACAAAATAAAACCACGTTCTTGACATTGTTCTTAACATTGATGTGTATTTACTTAAAAACTTGGAGCGCAGCGTAGTTCGGCGGCGCTTACTTTCACTATAATTGACAGTGTAACTTTACTTGTTTACTTTGCTCCTTAAGTACTAATAGAAAAGTATTTTCAATATTTATGCTTTCACAAACACACTGAAGTACCCTATTTACTCACAAATATGGTGGACAGGTCGACTGTTGCCTATTATTCCAGAACAGTAGATTAGAAAGTAGGCGTGTTCAATTTTGCTTGGCTAAATTGTTAAAAAGTGATCACTAAATCTGCAGGGTCTGCTTCGGGAATCAGCAGTGGTTAGGGCGATGGATGTGACTAAATGTCAGCAAATGTGCAAATGACCAAATGTGATCAAAGGCAAATGAGGTACCCCAAGGACAGTTGGGGTGTGTAAAATTGTGTACAAGGAATACAATTTTTGAATTCCTTTTGTCTTTACATTTTAACAATCAACGTAAAACTATCTATCAAGTAGCGGAAGTAAAAAAAAATAGACAAAAAATTTTCAAATTATTAAAAATATTGGAATGACAGAAATGAAATAAAAAAATAATAAACTTTTGGTGTAAAGATAGCATCTGAGATTATTAAAACCACGTGAAAAATTTAGTGTTTAGCATTTTAGTGCAATGTTTGAACTTTCTGTTGATTTGAGGTCAATGTGTCATTTCTGAATAAAGATAGCTCTTTGGTCATCGGAACAATCATAGTTTTTTGTTTCATGTAAAAGGAGAGGTTGACCTTGTGAGGACATTTTGAGGTCAAGCGAGACTGTGGGGTCCCCAAACCATCATTCATAACATTTCTGTTTCATACCAAATGTCATGACGAAATGTCATTTGGAAGTCAAAAAGTCATTCACGGGTCAATAGGGGTCATCAAAACCTTCATAACTTTTTGTTCCATGCAAAAGTAGGGTGGTCAAGGGGTCATTTTGGTGGTGATTGGGGGCGACAGAGGAAAAGCCACATAAGAATAGTAATTCACTCCAGTAAGAAAGAAAATGAACACATTTCTTTATGTTTCTATACCCTTCCTCCACTTCCAAGCAATGAACTCTCAGGGCAAAAAATGACGGTGGCTTTTTATGTATATTGTGATGGTCACTACGTCGATGACCTCAGGGATGTCGTGCCTGCAACGCCAGTATGTTAATTAGTTTGTGGCCACAATTACGGCAGACGTGTGTCTGCGTTAGTCAGTATTACCAGCAGGAGTAGTTTTTTTCATTTCTTGTCCTAGTTTAGTGTTCATGTACTTAGGTGTCCAGCATTGTCCTTGGGTGCACTACTATAAATGGTAGTGCAAGTCGGTTTGTGAGTCTACCGTTTGCCCATGTAGAGTCAAGATGTCCAGCTCAGAGAGCGACCGTGACCTTTTTACCTTTTGTCGTCTTTTTAGTCGGTTGTGTAGTCCAGCTTCGAGTTTATTGCCCTTGCCAAGCAAGTGTCGCTCGCGAACTACCTCTGCCATTTGAGCGCATCCACCATCGTAGAGTAGCCACGTTGTTAAGTTTTGCTTGCGCCTCAGTTGCAGCGTCACAATACTATGAAAGTCGCAGAATGACATTCATTGTTTTTAGAAATTATTTAAAAATATTTTTTTACCTAAGTTCCGAAAGCTCTTTCCAAATCATTTACGCTTATGAAATTGAAAAATTAAGTTAACTTCCAAAAAAGTCAATTACGAATTCAACTGTAAGTGTAAGTCAACAAAATTCAATATAGGAGAATTTGCCGTTTGAGTTGGTTTGTGGAACTTCTTCGAACTTGAATCGAATTAGTGACTTTGGAGTGTGCTTCCATATATATGTTTTCTTCTTCGCATGAATATCTTAAAATATGTGTTTTTGTATCGTGTCGTATTTGTACTAATAAAATCAACTTACTTTCTAACCAGTGGTTCTTCGAGTGTAGGTTAAACAAAATTAGGTAGTTTTAGCCAGTATGCTTCATACTTGTGCGAATCAGACGCGATAAATGTCGTTATTTTCCTTCAGCATTTCATGTTAATTTCTTTAGAACCAATTATTTTAAAAACATTATGCAGCCCACGTCTCGTAGTCCGAGGGGTCATGACCCTTGTCCTAGCTTGGGTAAGCGCCGAGATTGAATCTCCGCAGGCGCACAAACAAGTGAGTGTTGTGGTAGTGGTGAGTGGAAACCTCGACGGTTGCGGTCGTGGAGGATGGGTTTGAGCCGGTATGCGTAGGAACGTGTTGGGCCTCTGCTTAAGCAAGAGGCTCCTCGGTGGTCATCCCCTCGTCCACAGTCTAGCAGAAAGCTCTTTGCCTCACTCCTCAGAACTTCCTAGTCAACTCACAGGCCGAAACCACCCTCCCCCACTCACTAGCACAAGCTGAAACAAGTTGACCAGACCATAGGCGAATGTCAAATAGCATAAAAAATAAAAATTTACCGTGCAAGGTAAATAGAGGAATTGAGTAGTGATTGCAATGACAATAGCATGTAATTAATCATCCTAAAAGTTAAAGACTACCAATTCTTATTTCTCGTATTCTGACATATTGTAAGAATACAAAACACAAATTATATTTAGATATTCAAGTTAATTTCTAATAGCATTGAAATTTGCATTATGTACATTCGGAAACATATCAGCCACCTGGCTGAGATATTGCGTGAAATCGGCATTCTCTTCTACCTTGTCAAATTCCAAATACCTCAAAGTTGAGCATTTCGCACGTGGAATTCGATCGGTTGGCATAAAGAACCCAAACGCCTGACTCCTGATTTCTATTGGCCAAGTCACGTGACTTATAGGTTTGGTGTCGCAAACTTCAATGCAATATTGAAAACTGAGATGCACAAGTTCTGGGAATTGCTGCTCGTAATCCAAATAATCATCGAACTCTGTACCAAGAAACCTACAAAACAAAGCAATTGTTTTTTGTAAGTTATATGCAAAACAATTAAGTTGTACATATTGAAATAACATCAAAGCCAGATATTTACTATGGTACCTAAATCTGTAGTTGTGTCGTGTTTGGTTAAATGATGGAAATCTTAAGTCAGCTTCCGCTATGTGCAGAACTTGCAACTTTCTAAGGCGGGGCATTACAGGTAATAGAATGTTCACTGGTGGCGATGCACTCGTAAGTGAAAATGTCTGTAATTTTATGCAACTTATTGTGTTGCTATGGCTTCAAATTAGCGCTTCTTATGCTCGTCCAGCCTCTTGAAGCTCTAAGTAATTTGTGTTTGGGTACATTCTCTGCCGAAACTCAATGGGTAGGCTGGCAAGCGGCAGCGGAAATCTTGAGGCCGATAATAATTCCATTGAAGCTGTGTGTAAAACTTTATCTTGAATTTCGAGATTTTCTAAATTGCTCAGCTTCTTTCGGTATTCGTCGCTTCTAGAACATTGTGCCGAAATTCATCCACGAGATACAAATAGGGTGACTTTTGTAGAACTAGTTCTTGTAGATCAGGAAATATGTACCAAAAGTTTCGAAAAACGTTTTCAATATTTTCCTGCGTCACATCCCGTAAAGATCGTTTCACTTCCTTTTTGTAGTAAACACCAAAACCAAGGGTAAAATGAGCTGTGTTGGTAACAAGTACTAGAAGAAAATTGGGAAGGACGTACTGCCTTGGAAGGTCGTGTCCAAAATCAAGGGTAAATTTCACTTTTCGAAGACTTTCGAGTCTGGGCAGCATGTACTTAAGCGTAGAAACTTCTTCTGAACTTTGTATTGGTAAAGTGTACTCCAGTTGAGAAAGAGTGCTTCGATAAATTCCGCAAAGTTGTTTGACATTGCGCAAGTTTACAGGACAGTGGTTGTCTACTTTAAACTTGAAACATTGAATACCTTTGAATCGCCTCCAGTATAGAAAGGTGCTGAGCTTTTCCTTTTGATTTTTTAAAAGCAGAGCTAAAATGACAAAAACAATTTCAGTAAAAATTCCATTACATTATAGAAAATCATGTTGAAGGAAGCCTTTTTGCCATTTGCCAATGCAAAAAGTATTAAATTTGTTTTTGTGTAAAGCAATTGCCTTGCACTGACCAATGGTGAAACATGGCAAAACCGCCAAACATAATTCACAATATGTCATTCCAATTGCCATACAGTTGGAGTGTAATTGCTCTAATGGCAAAACCGTCCACACAAGCTTGTGTGGACGGGAATGCGCATGTGCAACTCTCAAAAGTTTTTTTTTTAGTATCAATTCTCCCGTCCTATAGGACGGGTTCATACACTAGTTTAACAGATTTTTCTTACAGATGAACAAATTTTCGAACAAAATACGCGAAACGAAACAAATTTTTCAATATATTTTTCTTATAAGCAAAATAGTTACTTTCAATTGTTGCATATTTCTTTAAGATAAAAGTAGAACAAATTTGACTTAAGAAATTATCTTTTCGCTTAGATTCGCAATTGAGTTCCAATAGTTTAATATTTAGAGTTAGCGAAATAGAAAATCAGTTCCTTATACAAATTCAATTAAAACCGAAGTATGTGGTTTACTTAGCTCGGTTGTATTTTCTATATAGAACAGAAATCTCATTAGAAAATGTATAGCAAATTTCATCACCTATGTATCAATCTATTCAAAACAAGCCCGGCCTTGGACAAGAGAATTTTTTGCGTCTTTCTTACTATTTTGAGCCTATTTGTCTAGTTTTAAGTTATATAAAATTTTGTGAGCAACAAAAAAAATCAACATTTAAAACTAAGAGGATTCTCCCATGTACAGCGCTGAATAAACCGTAACTTTTGGGCAACAAAACAAAGCTTTTAAATACAAACACGAGGATATTGATACCTAGAAAGTGTAAACGTAATGTTAGCTCACAAAATTGTTTCGGGAGACCAGATTTTGTAAATATAGTAATCTAGCCAATCTCGTATGTCAAATGAGATACAAGTATTCTTCAAAAGTATTGGTGTCGCCGTATAGTTCCAACTGGAGTTGACTAGGCGACAGTTCTTAGTATCCGACATCGGGAGGTAGTCCAAAATTTGCGTACGAATCTGAAAATTGTCAATTGTCAACTTGAAGTAAAAACTGAGTAGTTTCTCAATAATCTAGGTAAATGCAAAACGAACTGCACGCAGTTGACGCAGTATATCTTTTAAGTTATATATAAATGCCAATAAGACAACAATTTTTCATTTAAGCTCACTCGAGTGCTTTTTATTTTAGATATTTATGTAGGTCAACGTTAAACTCAATTTTTCAAAGTGCTCTACATCACTTACCATGTCAATTGAAAATAAATAGTGATCATCTATCGGCGGCGTTGTGGAACTTCCTGCGATAAGCTCCCAACTACACAATTTACAAAATATTCAAACACTGAACAATCCTTATTTTTAAAGTTTTCAAGTTAAATAGAGTGAATGTGAATTTTAATGCAAACGTTAACTTGCAATTAAAATTATTTTATTGTTTAATTGCCTTACGCTTTTCTCAGCATTTTTCATGTAGTGTGAAATAATATTAGGTGTTCAAATACAGAATGTAGACGAAATTGTTACTAGATTTAGAATTTTCTAAATAACAGCTGTTAAGCTCAATGATATTTTACATGTCTTTAATTCATCCTAAAAACTCTCTAACAAAGACTTTACTAAACAAAACATTTATCACTCTTGTGATTACTCTTATCAAGCGTTTTTTTGCAGCTTAGGGATTGTGATGGCTTCTGCCATAATTATCTAAGCGCTTTGCGTTGTCTTATACTCATCCTCCACATTCATTTACTGTTTCTGAAAGGATCTGTTGAGTTTGAAACTTAAATGAAGCAAAGCATGGCTTGAATTTTAATTCGTGAATCTAAAAATGTACTAATTAAATTATTCAAATTTGTATGCTTCATTTTTTTTCTTTTATAATTAGTTCACATTAATTTTGAGTATAAGTTTGCTATTTTATTTTGATTATATTATTACCAGCTTTAAATAAACAACTTGAAACTGAAAATCCTTTGGTATCATAATTTTTGGTACAATTTAAATAAAACATTATGCAATTGTGAAAATAAATTTCATAAAAAAATTCTAATTCAGTATAAGCAACGCACTTATTCCTTAATCAAAACTAACAATAAGTTCAAACTATGGTTTTATTTTAGTTCTGGTTACACCGTAAAATATTTCAGCACAGGTTTCATACACTCTCATCAATGTGTTGGCTGTGTACCTGAAAATTCCTTGTGAATGCCTTAAGTTAATTTCACCTTGCGCTAACGAAGCACAGTTAGAAATAAGTCCAACTTGTCAACAGAAGAATTGCAATTTGCGTTTGCAATTATTGCGGCTGTGTGGCTGGGGTTTAAGAACAAAGAAAAAACGTGCAACACGAAAAATGCAGGTGAACTTAATAGTGTTTTTCCATATAGTGTAGCATTTCCATTCCATGTAACATAGTGTTTAATAACACATTACTTGCCCTTAACGCGAAGAAGCAGCAGAGCACTATTTTTACCTTCGCACATCTAACACAAGTAGTACTAAACATAATTAAAGGCAAATATAAATTTAAATTGCAGAGATGCATTCTTGTAGCACACGTTATATTCAATTATTGTGATTTATTCCAGATTTTGTGATGATTTGATTTTAAATGCACAAAACCTTCAAGTGGATTCGCCTTAACTTCTAATAGCGTTGAAATGCTTATTATGCACATTTGGAAACATATCAACCACCTGACGGAGGTACTGCATAAACTCGGCATTTTCTTTCACGTTATTAAATTCTAAATACTTCAAAGTTGAGCACTTGGCACGTGGAACTTGATTGGTTGGCATAAAGAAACCAAGTGCTTGACGCATAAAAAATATTAACCAAGGAAAGTAACTTCTTTCTTTTGTTTCTTCATCTTCAATGCAAAATTGGAAACTGAGATGCTCAAGTTGTGGGAATTGTTGGTTGTAATCCAAGTAATCGTTAACTCCGTGACCTAAAATTCTATAACACAAATTTTAAATAATCACTTTTGCAAACATATAAATCATTTGTTACAAATCATCAATCAATCATGCAATCAATGCTGTACCTGAATCTGTAGTTATGTCGACGTAGGGTAAAAGGTGGAAGTCTAAGGTTAGCCTCCCCTATGTGCAAAACCTTTAGCCCAACCAGCCGTGGCATTATCGGTAATCGTATATCTACTGGCGTTAAGTTACACTTGAGCGAAGACGTCCTCAGCTGTAGGAAACGTAATGTGTTACTATGGTTGTGAATTAAGGCTTCATATGCTCGTCCTGCCTCTTGAAGCTCCGAGTGCCGTGTTGATTGATGGACGTTAGGCCGAAACTCTATAAACAAGTTTGTCAGCGGCATTGGGAATGTGAGCGACGAGAATTGTTCCATGGAATTAATGTCGGATATTGGATTTTGAATTTCAATTTTTTCTAAATTGTACAACTTGCATCGCTGCTTGTCCTTTTCTAAAACGTTGTGTCGGAATTCTTGCACCAGAATTGGATAGGGTGACTTTTGTAGGACTAGTTCTTGCAGATTGGAAAAAATAAACCAAAAAATTTCAAAAATTTGTTCAAAATTATCCGTTGCTATATCTTTCAGAACTCGATTTACTCCTTCCTTGTAGTAAAGACCAAATCCGAGCGTCAGGGAAGTTATGTTGGTGACGAGTTCTGGAAGAAAGTTTGGAAATGTGAACTCTCTTGGAAGGTAGTGACCGAAGTCAAGAGTCAATTTTAATTTGCGAAGATTTTTGAGCCTTGGCAAAATGTACTGAAGCGCTGAAACCTCTTCTGAACTCTGTATTGGTAGTGTGTACTCCAGGTGTGAAAGGCTGCTTCGATTGATTTTGCAAATTAGTTTTACATTCTTCAAATTTTCGCTGTTGTGCTTGTCCACTTGAATTTTGAAGCATTGAATACATTTGAAATCTAAACTTGAATTCTGCCTCCAGGAAAGAAATGTGTTGAGCTTTGACTTGCGCTTTATTGTGCGAGAATCTAAACTCAAAATTATTAGTCCTTGCGTTTACTTGTATTTTTTACTGAACGTAAGCTTGAACGTAGAAAACTAATACTTCAAAACTCAGCTCAACTAATTCTTGCAAAGTTGGATAATTTGAATGCTTCTATAACATTTTCTTTTCACAAAAAAAAATACAAAAATTACAAGAAGTGATTCCAACTGTTATTTTGTAAAATAAATCACTTCGTTTGAGTAGTCAATTATCCTCCGATTTTTTGTATCATTGTATGAAAAGCTGCAAAACGATTTTTGGCGAATTTAGAATTTCAGGCGTTTTACTGGTGAACAATAAGCGTTGTCATTACTTACTTTGACTGTAGGCCCTGAAAAAATTTAAAAATTTGTTAAAAAGTTGAATCAAAATCTCATGAACATAAGTTTAAGTATTAGTTTTTAAAAAGTCTATTATAAATGTTTAATTAGTATTAAACTAATTAAGTATTTAAGTTAGTATTTAACTATTAAATTAGTTTTTTTTTTAAATTTTAAAATCTCCAATAACAATATATAAATGTTAGCATACAAAATACTTTCTGGAGGCCAGTTTTTATACACTTCGTAATCTGGCCAATCTCGCAAATCAAATGAAACACAAGCATTCTTCAGAAGGATTGGTTTTGCCGTATAGTTCCAACTAGAGTTGACCAATCGACAGTTCTTGATATCCGATACTGGAAGATGTTTCAGAATTTGTAATCGAATCTGAAATATATCAAACGTAGGTTTACATGTTGACAAGGTTTGTTCTGGGTTCTGATTTTACAGCATGTTTGAGTTATAAATTTGATAGCACAGTGTCAACTTACAATGTCAATTGAAAATAAATAGTGATTGTCTACCAGCAGGGAGCCATTAGTGCCTGTAGGTAATTCCCGTCTAAATATCGGCACAAGTCAAATAATAAACAATTTATACAGAATAAGTTAAAGTTCTGAAAATAAAAGCGAAAACTTTAAAATTGAGCAACATTATCTTACGATTTTCTCAACATTGCCAAATATGCTCAATATTTAGGGTATATATGTAGCACGCATGCAAACGAAACTGTGCTTTTATGTTTCAGTTTTTAAATTAGCAGCTGTCATGCTCGTGGAATTTTTAAACTGTTGTAATTCATGCTAAGTGCATTTAAACCGCAAACCAAGGCTTTAATGAAAAAAATAGCTTCTCACTCTCGCAGTTACTATTTTTTGTGGTTTTGCCACACATGAAATCAGTTGGCCTTTTCTTATAGTTTATCTAACAATTTTTTCTTGTCTTGAATTCACTTCCATGCTTACTTAATCCGTCACTCGTCGGAGTTTGATTTGGACAGCGCCAAAAATGTTAAAGCATTCTACAAAAAATATCAAGCCATTGTTCCTCATCAACGTTCTTTTTCTTCAGAAAAAAATTTCTAATCAGAAATTTTAAGCTTTTAAAATTTTCATCTCGATGTAACCGGAGAATCCAACAAAAAGGTCTAATGAAATAAGTTGTTAGGTTCCATTAATACAATAAACATTTAGATTTTTTTACACAGTGATATTCTATTATACCATATAAAGTTAATTATAAATTGCCAACAAGTCGTCAACCGTTAAATTTCGAGTCCTTAAGTTATCCAGTTTGTTGGTATAATAAATTGTATAAGGCGGTAATTTCCCAAACAGCTCTAAGGAAACGACAATCATTTTTAATCACAAAAATTAAATTTTTTTAAAGAATTCTAAAAAAAATTAGTACAAATAAAAATACAATTAGCCCGTAAACTGCATGCACTTGAGTTAAGTTATATTGAGAATATTTACGTTCTTAATAATCATCATCAGAATGCCCAGGTATTAAAGTAGCGTATTAGCTACTCTATGGAAACCCTCAGTCTGTCTGTCGGTCAGTCTGTGGGGGTCTGAGAGTGAGGTCATATTGAAGACTAGCAGTAGAGCGCCGGCTACGCGGCGCTTGTGCCCAGTCGCTTCTCGCAGAAACAGACCAGCACACCAGCAGTC
>JAQFYP010001636.1:0-14830 GCA_034694865.1 Bilobella braunerae
AAATATGCCATTCTAGCGCATGCTCGGCGTGAGTCTGTCACCTAATATAGGTGCCAGCTCCCTCCTATAAACATACATACATACATTTAGACTAGGTTTGAACTATTAGTTCCATGACTTTGGGATTTAAGTATGCTAATCTAATTCAAATTACTGGAACACTATAAAGTACACCGCGCGTCTTGATTCCTAATGATCGAGCTCATACTAAACGCAATAAGCCAGTCATAAACCTAACGCTCTTTTTTAAATTGTTTTCAATAACCATAACTTTAAAAACAAAAATCAAAAAAACCGTTTTGGGTAGACCGGTTCCGAAAATCCTTATGGAGATTAATTCGTTTCTGAATTTATCAAACTAAAAGTTTCTAGTCTAAATCAAATTGCGCCTGTACCACATAAAGTTAATGATTTTTTGTTTTTGTGTTACTAATATCCTTCAGAACACTTCAGGAATGTCCTCAGTCAAAGAGCTATGCCAATAAATTGAAGTACATTATCCGTATTGCATAAAAGGATATTTATATAGACTGATTTTAATTTTTTAAATTGTAATGGCATATATATTTTTGTGTGGAATAATTCTTTTTATTTTTCCAAAAAAAAAACATTAGGCTGGAAATAATTACTTACCTTACTAACTCACACTCTGATGAGAGGCCCTTCAACTGTCCTTACTGCAGCAAATCGTTCAAAAGAGGTAATCATTATTCCAGACAAAGAAGGCTAGCACATCACGCAATAATAATTTTACAACGTTAAACAGTTATAGACATTATACTGTAATGAGAGGTTTTCCAACTGTTCATCATGTAGCAAAACATTCAACTAAAAAGTTCATCTTACGAGACACAAAAAGTTAGTAAAAAAAAAAGCTGAAGCTTTTGTAAATCATTAATCAATTATATAATTTACAAACGTCAGTTATTTTTTTTGTAAACTTAAAAATAAATCTTCTTAAACGCGCCAGTTTGCAGAATGAGATGTTTCAATATATTGCTGGTGTGGCGAATTCAACCAATATGATCTTAATCGCCCTTTCGAGAGTTATTTTTAAAGCATAATGTTTATGTTGTATTATTCTCAAGGCAATGTAGAAACGTGGTGGTTGCAAACTTATGTTTATCTAAACAGTTTTAGTCTATTATTCTAACCAATTGCTATAAACAACACAATCTAACATAACGAAATACCATCAAAAACTTAAGCACACTTTCTGAACGATGCTACTGAACACTTACAATTTTGGTTTACGTATAAGAAAAAATACTTCGTTGTTTCTTTTGTGTGATTGGTTTTTATTTTTAATTCTATAAATTGTTTAGGTTTGGGTTTTTTTTTCAAATTTATTTTTACACTGCAACAAATTCCATGCCTAATTCTTAAAATTAGCAAGTCCCTAAATTAAAGCTTAAGCCAACGAACCAGTTCAAGGTTTGTTTGGAATACAATCTCAATTCAAGCCTCAATTTTTCGTTACTCCAAATTGCAACATCCTGTAAGTTTCTAGTAGTTAACTAACAACAAAATTATTACAATTTTCCACTTAAGTCTTTGTTCCATTGATAGCTTGTAGCAGCTATTTCTTAAATTTTGCTGGAAGAAAAAATATTTTATCGGGTTAACAAATGTTTTCCTCATTACCTGGGCGGTGGGAGTGTACAATGTAGAGATGTAAACAAACGATATGAAATAACTCAATTAAATTAAACAAACAATCAGAGCAGATGTTAAGCGTCGAAACCACGAAATCTTAAATTGCAAACAAAATTTTGCAAAAATCGGGGCTTGGTACTACATTAAAAGTGCAAACCGAGTAAAAATGGAGCACGCAAATTGCCACAAGTAGTTTTTTACACAAAACAATTTAAATTCGCATCAAGCGGCTCATCAAATGAATACACCATACAAGTGCCCTTTGTGTTATAATACTGATATTGAAACTAATGTATAATGTCAACTTGTTGATCATGGGTTTGCCATACATCAAATAATTAATTAATTTGTTTCATAATAAAAATTATCAGATACTAATTTTACCTAGGTTAAACAACTTAAATATTTGGTTCAGATGTGCCTAACTTCATACTAAGAGTGTTGATAAATGTTTGGATGTGCTTGAAATGCACCATAACCTTATAATCCTGACATGCTGCCCCCTGGGTGCTGTTTTAATATCTATGGCTATTTAAGTTATATGAAAGGTAGTTTGGTGAAATGGGTCGAGTTCAGGCGTTACAGTGCATGCGGCAGGAAAAAGGCAAGCACAAAATTTGAAGCGTAGGAGGGAAGGAATTATCATAGTTGTCAATTTTTTAAGGCCGTACTTTTTCCAATAACCTGTCAGTTGGAAAAAATAGTCCTCCTCTACACATTCGGTTGCACAAAAACTTCCACCCTTCCTCCTAGCCAGCTCCTTTAATAGATGGGTCATAAAAACACAAAAGTTAACTTTTCTTTGAGAATGAGGTGGTGGAATAAGGAATCACTGCCGCGCAGCGCTCCTTTGCCTTTATAAAGTTAATTTAAAAAAAATTACACTAAAAACCCATAAATTAAAGTTTAAGTCCTCCTGTCCTAGGACAGGTGTTTATAATAGTTATAATAAATAATTATATGTAAAAGACAGTTTGGTAACATATACAGCGGAATTAAAAATTTAACTATAGAATTTGAAATGAGCCACTTAAGCTATATATATGAGCCACTATACTCCCGTCTTAGGACGAGTTTGTCACCTAGTATATTTTGCTTGACATGCTTCAGTTGAATCCTACAGAATGCACATTTTCAAGCAATATAAAAATATGCCATTGTATAATCTAAAAAAAGCTCTGTGGCTCCTTATAGGGTTTTTTTTAGGTACATATAATTTTAATTCCCAATATATTCTCTAAAAAATGTCAGTTCTCCAAACACCCAAAGGCATTTTTGAAAACGAAAAACTTTTTAAGTAATGCAACCTTTTTCGTATTTTCGGTATTTTAACACGGTGAGTTCTTTGCATTTTTGTATTTATCTTGAATCTAGTTCCAGTTTGTTTTCCAGTAATTTGCTGCAGCAAAATCAACAGGCCAACAGGACGAATCTGATTAAGGTAAAACTTGGTTTTTCAATTTAATTTTAGAATTACCAATTAAATTGTAATTTTGGTAAACCTCTAAATTTTTAGCTTCAATTAATCAAAACTCTAAACTGATGATTAAAACACGTAACATTTTGGTGAGTTTTTATTGAATTGTTACGTGTGAAGCCAAAGTTCATGGAAACGTTTATGAATCTTAATAATAAACAAAATCCGTACGTTTCCATGAACCTTGTCTGAAACAATGTTTATTAGGAGTCCAACCTCTGTACCATTGAAAATTGTATAACATAACCGTAATATAGAAATGGAAATAGCGTAGTATCCAACTTATAATGCACTTTTTTTTAATTCCTTTCAATTGAAAATCAAAACAAATATAAAGCGTAATTTCCACAATCAAACAAAAAGTGCACAAGGCACAATTTGAGCATAAATTAAATTTGAACGAATATGTGTTAGTTCTAAACAATTTTATAAATATTAATACAAATAATGTACTAAATGAGTTTAATTTTCAGATGAGGCCAATACTGAAAAAATCTTCCTGTTCGTTTTGTAATAAAAAATTTGCGGCAGAAGCTTGTAGAAAAATCTATGAGCGGCTTCATACTGGACAGAATTTAAGCAAGTGTGAACATTGTGCCAAGGAATTTCCAACACTTCGCCAACTCCGGATCCATGTTGTTTCGCACACCAAAAAAAGCAACTTTATGTGTCAATATTGCAACCATGCAGCAAGGACAAGGGTAGCCCTTGAGCGGCATCTAGTGTGCTGTAAAGCAGGACCGGAGAGAGAGCTGGTTTGGAATTGCAAATTTTGTTCTAAAAGTTTTGCTGCTGAATTTCAACTCAAGGTGCACTTGACAAATCACAATCCCAAAACTTTTCTATGCAACTTTTGTGACTACAAGGGTGTAACTATGACACATCTTACTTCTCACCTTCTTCACGTGCATACAAAGGAACGACCCTTCAAATGTGACTTTGCAAATTGCAACAAGTGGTTTACTGGTGCAGGACTCAGGAGCCATCGTGTATCACACTGTGATGAGAGTCCAGTGAATTGTCCCATATGTTACAAATCGTTCAAATCAAAAATCCATCTTTCGAAACACAAGAAGTTAGCACATAAAGGATAAAAACTTTGTAAAATCTTAAACTATGTAATCACATACAGTTTTTCTATATCATTAAACATTGAATTAGTTTCTCGGTAAGTTAAAAAAAATTTGTTTTGCTAGATAATAGTAAATTATAGGTAAATTGTTTTGAGTTTGTTTAATATTGTAGTAATTTGTTAGCATAACTTGACAATAAATGCTTTAACAAAAACTATACAAGATTTATGTAATTAATAGGTTCTTTGATTTTACCGTCATAATTTAAGCTATAACACTTGAAAATTTATTTTGAAACTTGGCGAAAAAATGACCCTGCAAACCAATTATTCTGATTCCAAATACATGCTAGAATTGAAATACGGACTTATGAGACTACGACTTTGACACAATTTCACAACTCTGAACAAATTAATCACGTTTGAGCGGCCAACAAAAGTAAAAATTAGGAGCTTGACAAATTATGGCACGAATAAAAAAGGGTTGCAAAAATGTGTGTAGTAGAACTTTCCCCACTTTGTGCATATTTTTTGCACATGTGAATGAGAGCACTCTGTCCGCTGGTACACCACTAAAATTCGCACACGCTGATTTGGTTTTTGCAAAAAAAAAGGCACTTAAGGCCCGCTGCCGCTCACGTAGTGACAGATAGTCATCGCTCCTTTGTTTTCATTAATCCATTAATTTGCCCCACTAAAGTTTGGGTAAATTCTCCTAAAGTGGGCCAATTTTGAAGGGTGCCAAGACCCGGAGGAGCGGCAAATTGACACTTTTAGCGTCCCGACTAATTAAGGTTAATTAAGTAGAGGTCGACAAAGGTCAACCTGGAGTTAAGTTAAAGCCGTATAGAGTATCTCCTGAAAAGTAATGACAAGAAGAATTCTAAGATTGGAATATTTGTACACAATTTTTAATTCTCTTTGCCAATACTACACAAATAAGGATACCCGTTGCTTTTGGTTTTAAGTGGTGACCTCCATGGCTAAAACCACTGATGATTCCCGATCTAGATCTT
The DNA here is from genome assembly GCA_034694865.1 of Bilobella braunerae. Taxonomy (NCBI): domain Eukaryota; kingdom Metazoa; phylum Arthropoda; class Collembola; order Poduromorpha; family Neanuridae; genus Bilobella; species Bilobella braunerae. Next base: position 5,222 of record JAQFYP010001636.1, read on the forward strand.
ACAGATCCAATCATCACTTTACAACAAGTTAGCCCAATAGCAATGAACGGGCATACTTTTTGACCCTGTTCTGAAAAAAAAAATTCGGCCTGTCAACCTTTGCATCCATGTGAGGAAGTAGGGTTATTTAATTTAGTTGTATCCGCGTAGGTATTAAAGTTTCTTCTTTTTTGTTAGCACTAAAGGTCCAAGATAAAAAAGACGTAGTCACTTGAAGTGATTGTGGGGTTGTTGTTACTGCAGATGGATGCAAAACCTTTTCGCACCTTTTTGGTTGTTATTTAGGTAAAAAGTAGCATTTGTTAGAATTCAATAGAACACGCCATGTTAGCACAATTCAAAAACTTTCCATGACCATAAAAAAGTTCAAGTACGAGTTCATGACGAGAACATGCCTTCTTGTTACGAACTACTAGTTTTTTGCTAATACAACTGCTTAAAGAGATCTTTATAAGTTGGAATTTAGTTTTTAATTGAAACGGTTAACATGGTATCTAAGAGGAGTGTTGAACTTTTCTGAAAGTATTTATCCAATTTCTACTCCGCTATTGGTACTTTCCATAATGCTAAAAAATTTAATGCTGAGTTGCATGACCTGTCGAGTTAAATTGTTTGAAATTCCGAAAAGGTATATCATTTTGATTCCTCATAAAAGTTTTTTGGTAAAAACCTGAAAATAAAACTTGTCGCTAGGCTTTTTGTCATAAATTGCGTAAATTTTGCTTAGTGGTATGCACTGAAGTTGGCAACTAATTGGACTGAAAATAGTTAGTGGTAATACTTCGTACACCACTAATAAAAATTTCAGAATATGCGTTAGAGTTCAGAGTTATAAGAGGTTAAGATTTGATTTATTTATTGAAATATTGAAACAAGTCCTTATTTGTGTTGCAAGCACAAGTATTTCAGAGAGAGCTAGAAATTGGGCAATTTGACCAAATAATAATTTTATTTGTATATTTTCAACTCAACACAAGGATAGCATCAGCCTTTCAAATAGGCTGCAAGGTACAGGGGGCATACCATTTACCATAAATATGCTAATCCTACAAGTATGTCAGCACTACAAGTACCTTTTTCTTGTTGAAATGATGATGATGACGTGATGATGTTTTGAAATTTTTTAAATTTATTTGACAATATTCTTAGCTTGATGTACAAGTCGTTCGTGCCTTTTAAGTGTGCCTCGTGTCTTGAACGGTTTGCTACACATGGAGCACTTGTAGGACTTCTCAGCAGAATGAGTTTTCTGGTGAGCTTTGATCCCCTTAGCATCAAACCACTTATTGCAATTTGCAAAGTCACACTTGAAGGGGCGTTCCTTGGTATGGACCTGGAAGTGCTTTGTGAGATTCCAAACTGCGTTTGCCCTGAAGTCACAAAAGCTGCATTGAAGTTCTTTGGGTTTATGAAGTTCCAAGTGAGCGTTGCGTTGACGTTCAAAAGCAAATTTTTTAGAACAAAATTTGCACGTCCAAACTTTTTCACGTACCGGTCCTGCTTTACAAGACATTTTATGTCGCTCGAGACAAGATCTATTCGCAGCTGCATAGTTGCAATACTGGCAAATGGATTTGCTTTTTCTTGTGTGCGTTACAGCGTTGCTTTTTAGTTCGCCAAGTGTTGGAAATTCTCTTGCACAATCTTTACACTTGCTTAAATTTTGTCCCGTATGAAGGCGCTCATGATGTATCCGACGAATTTGAGTTGTAAATTTCTTGGAGCAAAATGTGCAGGAAGTTGTGCTAGATTTCCTATCCATCTGAAAGTCTATCCTTTCTAAAATTCTAATTTCCTTGAAAACCACTAATAAAAGTGTTCTCTTTTACTAGAAATACAAAAGTGAATGTACTCCAACTGTTTCTAACTGAGAAACCTCTTGTTCACAAGATTAGTTGCTGCAACGTGTATTTTACTAAACTTTCATATAATGTCAGTTCGAAAAACCTAGGCTATAATAAACCTTTTAATGGATGTAATTTGGTCACCCGAAATATAAATCCAGTTTGTTTATGCATGATTGGTAAAATCATAAAATAAATGGTAGTGTGTTGAAAGTTTTGTTCATTTAATAAACAGATAGAAACTTACCAAACGTTTTGTTTGTTTTTTTCAGTTTGGGGTAGTGAAGCGTAGGAACTAAAAATTAAAATGTTAAAAACCGATCACAAAAACTTTATGTTTGTATGAACTCGAGACATGAGCTGTGTCTTTTTTTAGAATGAATGTGGAACAATGCTAGGTCTGAGTTTAATTTTAGAAGAGTTATTTTTTAAGCTGAAAATTGCTTAAGTGGAAACAAGACTTATAACACACAAAACAACATTTTAGTTTAGAAAATATACATACATTCGCAGCAATGTCTTAAAAGCCATAACTTGTTCAATGTACTTGCACCACAACATTTAAAACAAAACAATTTGGTTGACTTACAACTAGTTTAATTTTTGTATAATTTTTCATTACAATGCATGTGTTTCCGTACCAAACTACTAACTATTTCCTAATTAGAGGCTAATTATTAGAGGCCATAGCTAAAAAACCAACATAATGATAACCGAAAATTTACTTAAATGATAGCAATAGGGTTTATTGTAAGCAAAGTTGACAAGAAAAAGATGCTCACATAATTTGAAACATCAATTTGGCTAAAAAATTTTTAAGCTTTCAAAAGGCGAATATCGTACATACCAAATTCGCTAACAAACTTCAAGAAGATATGTTGAGATCAGCGTAGCAATTTTGAGGGTTCTAGAACATATTTTAATTTTGTAATTTAAAACGTTCTGAACATTGCTACTGAGAATATGCGACTTATAAAACTTCATTGTACAAACAAAGCATATACTGTACATTCTTTTGTGGATTTTTTTTAGTATTTTTATAAATGCTACAGGAATGCAGGAATTGGTTTATTTTTAAAATTTAGGTTTTAAAAGCTACAAACTACATGTCTAATTCTTAAAATTAGAAAATCATGAAAAATAACTTAAAGCCATTGAAACAGTTCAAATTCGTTTTGCGACACAGCAGTTTTGAAACTGAACACTCACAATTCAAGCCTCAATTATTCACTACTCAAAATTGGAATATCGTGTAAGTTTTTATTAATTCACTAACAACAAGGTAATTGAAGTCTACACTAAATGTCATTGTGTCATTATTAAATTTGTAACCAGTTTGCTGCAAATAAGATTATATTACTAGATTAAATAGAAATTATTATTACTTGGGCGGTGGGAAATATAACGTAAAAATTTTATAGTCTAAAGTGAATAACATTAATATGGGCGTAATCACACACAATATGAAACAACCTATTTAAATTAAGTAAATAATTTGAACATTGAAATTATACGATGAATCTATAAGTATCCAAACTTATTTTAAGCTAAACTATTATTAGGTACCTTTCTGGAGGATTTTTAAAGGAAACAGCACCTACACGCCTGTTCGAGCAAATTTTGTGTTCGAAAATTACTACCTCAGGTTCAAGTTTCTCAATTCAAACAACTAAATTTTCAGCCTTCATCACAGAGCAGTCTAAACAGAAATTAACTTATGAGATGGTACGTCCAAACAAACCAATCCCTTGTTCTTTCTGCCCCAAGAAATTTACAACAAAGGCATATAAGGATCGTCACGAGCGCATGCATACGGGACAGGGTTTCAGCAAATGTGAACATTGTGCCAAAGAATTTGCATCTCTTCCAGAACTAAAAAACCATATTATCACGCACACCAAAACAAGCAGATACATGTGCAAATACTGCAACCACGCCAACGCAATAAAAAGGGACCTGGAACGACACGAGATGTCTTGTACAGCAGGACCGGCCCGAAAAAAGACTTGGGCCTGCAGAAAGTGTCCCAAAAAATTTGCTTCTGAATTTCATCTCAATCGCCATGTCAAGACACACGCTCCCAAAGATTTACATTGTAGCATTTGCGAGTATCAAACAAACGCAAAATGGAAACTCATGGCTCACCTTCAGAAGCATACCAATGAAAAACCATACAAATGCGAGCACGCAAATTGCAACAAGTGGTTTCCAACACAAAGTAGAGTGAAGCAACATCAAATAACACATAAAATAGATAAACCATTCAAATGTCATATATGTCAAACCACGTTCAGTTTTAGTTATTCACTTTTGAGGCACCAAAGGAGAGTCCACTCGGTCGAGTGCTCAATCTCATTCTAACCATTCCGAATAGTGAAATAATTGCCACTCTTATTATCAATAACAAGACACAACGTAATAATTTACATTAGGTACTAGGGTAAACAATTTGTACTTGGTGCTGACATGTGTCTAATTAAATCGGCGCAATGGTGTTATCCCTGTAACCTAACCTTTTACTCTTAACATGATCTAGAAGTTATTTGTAACATAATATGTTATTGCTGACATAGTTTTATGAAATTATGTAAATGAATTCAGCTGATGATGACTCACATGGAATTACACTATATAAAGTAAATTCAGAATAAATACTACCACAATGTTAATAAGATATATTTGTAAATAATGGTGGAGTAGAATGCAAAAATTAATGTCAACCAATTGGTGATGTGGGAAATAGCCACAACAAAAAATAATGCGTTTCACAAATTAGAATAATTGAGAATAATAAAAACCGTAATTATAATCAAGATTGCACTAATCTAATTTCAATATTTTGTATCTCTTTTTACTTGAGGGTCTCGGGTCATTTAAACTAAACAGTTCCATGTGTTACCAATCGTTCAAATAAAAAAACTTGTTCCGAGACAAAAAATTGCACGCAAAACAAAAACTTTGCAAAACCTTTAAGCCATGTCACCACATACACTTTTACCAAATCCATGAACGTTGAATTCGTTTGTCATCAAAATAAATAAATCTTAAGCGCCCCAGACAGTTAGTTGTGCCGACCAATAGCTGGTGTGGCAAATGCAACCAATCGATCACGCAAGCGTTATTTTTAAGCGTAATATTAATGTCATTGCTGCACTAATTTAAGTACGTTGTAGAGATTACCTGCAGTAAATTGAACTTTACCGTATTTTTAATTTTTGTCCCATTATTAATTTGGCGTGCCTCAGACCAAATAAACAAATTGATGAAATAACTCATTAGGCGTTATATTTATGAGCTTTAATGCAAAAATTTGAAGTGTATCTGAAGGACTGTTTTTTATTTCGCTAGATGATAATTATAAAACAATTGTTTTAAGGTTCTAAAATTTTTAGTAAATTGCTAACTTAACTTATCAAAAATGTAAAACCATGTGGTATAATTTATGTAATGTATAATTTATTTAGTTAATAGGTTGAGTAATTTTAATATCATAATTTAAGCAATGACATTAGAAAATTTAATTTTGAAACTTTGAAGTCTATTTTGCGATGGTACATATGCACAAAAAAAATCATGTTCGTTCTGTTCCAAAAAATTTAGAGCGGGGGAGCAAGTAGGAAACGACATGAGCGGAAACATACGTGAGACGGTTTAAGCCAATGTGAACATTGTGCAAAGAAACTTAGATGTTGTAAAGAACTAGAGAGTCATATTGTCACGCACGCCAAAACAAGCAACTTTATGAGTCAATACGGCACCTACGCTTTTCCAGCAAGAATTATTATTGATCGGCACGAGAAGTTTTGTAAAGCAGGACCTGCCCCCAAAAACACTTGGACATGCAGAAGTTGTTGTAAAAATATGTTTCTGAATTTCACCTCAATCGCAATGTTAAGACACACGCTCCCAAGTATTTACAATGTAACAATTGCGAGTACAAAACAAACGCAAAGGGGAAACTTATGCGTCACCTTCAGGCTCATACCATTGAAAAACCATTTCATTGTGAGCACGAAAATTGCAACAAGTTGTTTTCTACACGTAGTAAATTAAATGAGCATCTAAAGGTTTATAAAGGGGATACGTACACGTGTCATTTGTGCCAGAAAGCGTTTGAAATATATTTCTATCTTTCCAGGCACCTAAGGAGAGTCCATTGTGCAAGGGCTCAGTCTGATATTAAAAATTACATCTAAAACAAGTATTACCATTATCATTATCAACTAGCCAACAAACCCGCTATAGGGCAAGGATGCCCATATCTGCTATACTCAAATTGGTATGAAAGAGAAACTTTTTGTGTTACCGTATCCCCAACTACTCACCCCCACACATTTCTCTCATACTCAGAAAAGTTCTCTTCATGCAAACTTCCTACATGCAGCCCAATTTCTAGTTAGCGTCAACTTTCAGTCAACTTTCCGTTCAATTTTCCAGAAGCGAGAGGTGGCTAGGGAGTAAAATTGTACGTTTTTGTACGACCAAAAAAAAAAAATCTCACGCGCAAACGTATTTATATAGCGCTCATATATATATATATATATAGTACGTAGTATTAAAAGTGTTACGTTTACGCTATTGGCACCAGGATTACAAAAAATGATTTTTGTAAAACTACAAATGTCTCGACTACGAAATTGGAAATAGGCACACACGTATGAAAGGCGTTTGGCTTACACAATAAGTTTAACACGTTGCAAGCGGAAAATTGTTTTGCTTAACTTATCGTTAGTTAAATTAAACTATTCTAAAAGTTTTTTACGTGAATGGCAGATGTAAAGATGGCAATGTAATTGAGTTTTTTACATTTTGTTATTTATAGTAATTCTATAGTTATTCTATATATTTATAAGTGATTTATATTGAATCTTTAGTTGTTATGATCATTTTTATTTTAATAGACCTAGTGCAGACAGATTTTATTTTTATTCTCCGGAAACTAATTTCTCTGACGGGATTGTTTGCGAAATCACATCTTATAGAAAGAAAATAATGTGAGGTTATGGAGAGGACTACGACATCACCTATACTTCATAATAAATAAGTTATAAATTTTTGCGAAATAAAATTCTATGGTTTTTTTGTACCATGTAAACTCGAAATTTTACAAAAATCGAACGAGACTACTTTCTTATGACTACATGTGGCCCCCGCCCTTCTGGCGATTTAAGTGTACCATTACTCAATGCGAACGACTTGTAAATCGAATCGATTAAAGTGTAAGAAAACTTGTATCTGTTGGAAAAGAAAAGCATGGAATTCAAATATGTGTCTATTGGGTCAACAATTTTGGTAACGAGAACCGCGTACGAATGCAGTTTGTATAACAACGATTTTTGTGTTCAAGCCGAACTTTCTCGACATTATCTTCAAGCTCATAACAAGCAAAAGGCATTTTTTTTGTTAACTATGTCCGTATCGACTTTGAGAAGTTTGCAAAGCAATTATAAGCAAACTTTGCGAAGTGTAAGCAAATTCCTTGATTTTAAAGCAAACCTAATGCGAATTGTGTAGATTTGTTTGGAAGAGCGAAATGTATTTGCCGTTGGAAAAACAAATATTTGAATTTATTTGAATTTATGTAAATTGAAAAGTTCTTAGCATTGTTCCACCATTCAACAACAAAAGATCCAATGTTCTAGTCTTGCTACATGAAGAATTTTACTTACAAATGTTAATGGTTCAAACAAACTCACATCACGGTTTAATTCCTTTTGCGAGATGGGGCTTAGTTTATATTTCTATAAGTATTCTAGGTTTGGTGTAGCAGGATTCATTTTCACAGTGCGACAAATTCTTGCCTATTTCCTAAAATTAGAAATTCCTTAAAACTGGACTTTACACCAACCAACCAGATTGAGATCACAGCAGTTTTGAAAATTATAAAGTTTGAACTGCAATTTTCAGTTATTCATTAGAATTTGAAACATCATGTAAGTTTCTATTATTCAAAAAGGTATGATTTACATTATTAGTATTTGTATTATTCTAGCTTATTTACTACAACTTAAATTACATCACTACAATGTAAAAAAAAAGTTAATTATTACTTGGGAGTTGAAAATGTAAAAAGTAAAGATTGTCATCTAAAGTAGGTCACATTACAACGTGCACACGCAAAAAAAAGGAGATATCCACATAATTACAACAATCAAATTGGCTAAAAATAGTTTTAAAGAATTAAACTGTAATACCTCAAGCTTTGCGAGGCTTGTAATTTGTTACTTTATTGAAGTAACTTATTTTATTAAGTAAGTTCAGATTTATACCAATTAAAAACCATTTAAGTGCGAGCACATCGATTCAAATGCAAAGAACTTTTAAAAAATGTGATTTGTCACCATTTAATTATTGCAAGAAAAAATATCGATTATGTAGGGTGATGTCATTTCTAATTTTAAAACAAAAAATGAAATAAATTTTCACACTAATCAAATACGAATAATAATTCTGTATTAATTTTTATGTGGGTTTAATTAGACGCAAAAGTTACTCAAGTTTTTCTTCAATGATTGACATTTAAAGTTTATAGAGCCTTTACTCAAAGAAAATTTTGAAAAGCAAACTTTTTTTTGAATTCGATTATACAATATTAACTTCTTTTGTATTTGGGTACTATTTTGGGTACAAAACTGTAAAGAACATTATCGGTAACCGTACCGTATTTTTTCCGGTAACGGTAAAGGAAGATACCGGTTGTTGTGTTATCGGTACTTACCGGTTATGCAAACCCTAGATCATTTAGATTCCTACCAAAAATATTTTGTGTACTAATTCGTGTATCACGAACATCAATTTGAAAGAATTTTTAGGCGAACTCGTCCGTGCTCGTTCATAATGGGAACAACTTCAATAGAACTATTGTTATGCCTTACTTTTAATTTGCTGAGCATAGTTTTCTGTCTTACATAAATTTTTATCGCATCTAAACAAAATATAAATCTTAATTTGTAATATAATAAATATTCAATAATAGTAATTTAGCTAATTTAAGTGTTTGTTTGTTTTCATATAGCAAATTTAGTTTGTAGAAACACGGAAAATAATAACGTTTGAAAGCAAACTTGAATTATTGAGCAAAATACTAATTCAAAGTTTTGATTCATGACTTTTTTATTGTACAAACTATTTTACTACCAATCACCTTGCTTCAAGGGTAAACCAAAACTGTAATGACTTGCTAAACATTTGACGAACTTTATTATGTAAAGTTATAATTTGAAGATTAAAATCAAAATATTTTAAAATCAAGAGAATTGTTCAGGAATAAATAAAAATATTAACATTAAGTTAAGATAATTCTCTACTTTTAATTTTCCCCTGTTTCATTGGAACAAGTTGGCAGACAGGAAAGCAAAAAAATCTTCATATTAATATTTAACGTTATCTTTATTTTGTTACTTAAGTAAGTAATATTTATTGTACCTGATTAGTCGTTATGTTCTTGTTATTGTAATTAGAGAATAATAAGAAATGAAAGTAGGGTATAATTTTCTATATGAATGCTTTCCTTTGCATGGCATAAGTAGTTATTCACACAAAATTAAAACACCAACACAAACTATGAGGTAGAAGATTGAACCTGAGTGCTGAGATGAAATTCAACGCAAACAATAAACATTAACAACTTGGAACCAATTTTTTTTTCGAATTCTTTTCACATTTGCTAATTGGCCTGGTCAACTGTAGTTGTGCTAGTGAATGGGGGAGGGTGGTTTTGGCCTGTGAGTTGACTAGGCTGTTTTGAGGAGTGAGTCAATGGGCT
>JAQFYP010001637.1:0-14829 GCA_034694865.1 Bilobella braunerae
TTAGGCCCTATTTTTTAGGCCCTTTATTTTAGGCCCTTTTTTTTAGGTCCTTTTTTTAGGTCCTATTACTTGCTTCCAAAAAAAGTATTAAAAGGTTTTTTGTGAAAAACATCAAATTTTTCTTGAACATTGACACTTGACGCTTGAAAAACATGGTTTTGTAGAAACAAACATTATTAATTTGAGTCCTTAAATCTTCTGTAAAAACTATTTAAAATTACAGAATCACAAATTTTACTTCTAATATAATGTAGAAATTAAATATTAAAAACGATTGCAAATCCCGAATACGACGGTGTGAAATAGCAGGATCGAAAACTGCATAATGTAGAATTGTTTCGATATACCAATAAACCGTTGTAAAACGATCAACCAGAAGCGGAAGTAGGAAAGTTAGGATTAAAAAAATATTAAAATCATTAGACTTGAAAACAAAGGTCAAGGGCCATTTCCGGCTGAAAAGGGGCTATAAGGTCATCAGGACTATGACAACTTCTTGTTTAATCCAAAAGTTGAGTTTTACCTTGAAAGGCCATTTTGAGGTCAAAAGGTCATTTCCGGGTCAAGAGTGGCTCTGTGGTCATTTAAACTATTTTTCGTTTCGTTCAAATGTAGGGTGTGACCTTGAGAAGTCATTTTGAGGTCAAGGGGTCATTTTGGGGGTCATTTGGGGTCCACAGAGAAACTGTCCTATACAAATGTTGTTACCCTTTACAACACGAACAACTTTTGTAAGGGTCGTTTTCCAAGTTGTTATAGAATGATAATTTTGACTTTGACTTTGACCTTTGACCCCCAAGTGGGCCACTTGAGGTCAAAGAAAAACAAACTTGAACTGGGCCGGAACTCAAGGAACTCATATCCGCAAACAGATTTGAGATATGTTGAGTAGTTCCTCAGATAATTGTGATTAACGGACGGACAGACAGACAGACAGACGGACAGAAATGACGAAAACATAAGTAGCTCTTGCTTCGCGTCCGCTACTAATAAAGAAGTTGAAAATATTTCGACAGAAACGCGTTTGTTACCACAGCAAAAAAAAATCCCGATAAAATATTCGAGTTCCATTTTAAAAAGTCATATAAAAAAGTTGCAAAAGAAGTTGCATACATTCTTCGGTAATGACTTTGATTCGATAATGACCGGTCGACCTAACAAGCAAAACCATGCGCGTGTTGTATCAATTATTGCAGTGTCTTATAATCGCTCTGGTATATTTGCATAGTTTATCTAACAACGAGTTTGACAACATTTGTTAAAAATGTTAAATAACGACTTGAATCTTTCTATTGCACTAGTAGTGTGCAGGTTCAAAAAACAAAATTCGGATTCACTAATATTGTGTTAAATCAAAAGCGGAGCTTGTAATCATTGTTTTTTTTAAATGTGTATTTTATCAAGTTATTTATAAAACACATATGTAACTCCGAGGTTTTGATGGTCCGAACTTTATTCCAATAAACTTGGTATTTTACCTCGATATAACCTCTCAACAAAATGACAGCACCAATTTGATGTATATCAATGCAGAGTTAGTGTGGCCTTAAAATATGGTAAAATCATCGCCATGTGCGTTGGGTTAGGGCCAAACTCCGCGTAATATTTACCGGCTTTTCCAGAGTTCAAACGTGAAAATGTCAAAGTTTTACGTGTTTTATGTAATCCTGCAAAAACCGTTCCGGCTAAAGTTGCCATATTTGGTACTTAAATAGGGTGTGCACCTGCAATAGTTTCGGGCCAAACTTACTTTTGGTTTGACCAGGGTCAAAGGTCAAATGTCACAATGCCCAAAGTTTAGCGTGTTTCATCGAATCCAGCAAAAAACATGTTTTCAAAGGGAGGTTCCTGTGGTATTTAGTTTAACACCAAACTGTCAGCCGTAAAAATTACGTCTGGTTTGTCGAGAAACAAAGATCAAGCGTCAAAACGCCGTAAATTTCACGTGTTGAATCCAATCCCGCAAAATGCTGCTGGCAAGAGCCATATTTTTCATGTGAATGAGAATGGTATCTATTACTATTAAGAAAACAGTGTTGGTGGTGGTTGGTGATGAGTCCTCAGGCTTCTACATCATCAACTATTTTATGGTCGTTTTCAACAAGTGAGGCTTGGCCGAACGGTGAGCTGCGTTGCTTTTTACTCGAACGTCGCGGGTTCGAATCGTAGAGTTTGCGTTCTTTCTTTCTTTTTTACAATAGAGTTTGAATGTGGCTTAGGACCATCGTCAAAATGATTTATTCAATTCCCTAATTGTGATTACAGTTAGCTAATTATGATTATACGATTAACATTATTGTAGTTTTGAAAGTTGAGTTATACATGCAATCTGTGGTTCTTCTAAGTAAGCTGAAGCTAACTATGAACTCCAAATTGCATAAAAATTCTAATTACTTAATTGTGAGTAAATTAACATTTACAAATTGAAAATGGGTTAACGGAAGTATACTCCCGTCTTATGACGGTTTTGTTAGCTAGTTTTTCATATAAATAACATTTCATGTTTGTTGCTTTTCTTTCAACAAAGCAAACAAACAAAAAATAGAGTGTTCGGATTTTTCTTTTAATTATTACACAATTACAAATTTAAATACCCTGTGGTGAACCAGTTTTGCTTTTGCACAAAAAGCTAACCGTTTCGGTTTTGTGTTTTTCAAAATATAAAACGTGCAAACTTTTAAAAAAAACTCCGACAATTTGGTAGGACTTGAAAAAAGGCATTGTAGTAATTCGGTAAATAGTTTTTGAGTTAACCCAATTTGTGTTTTTTAGTTTCGAAACTTCGAACAATAAATGAAAAAAAAATGAATTTTAATTTACACACAAATCTGACCAACTATTTTAAGTTCTGTCCTTCAACATCAAATCTAATGAGCGAATTGAATTTTTAATTGTTATTTTTTAAATATATGTGATGAACATTAAACAGAATTACGAAGAATCCAGCTGGACGGCGTGATGATGGTTGCGCAGCTCAGAGAGGCAGTTTTCGGACAGCTAAGACAATTTAGAAAAAAAAAATTTAAATCATATTTTTTTAAATATCCAATTTAAAGTCTTTTAAAAGGTGTTCTTACGTTCCGAGCATTGCAAAGGACAAGATGGAGTGGTTTGAGAAGATTGAACAGAATGGCGGAGCGGTCACGAAGTCCCAGGTCAGCCGGAGTCTTCACCACCAACTTTTTTATATCTAAAAAATGTCAAAGGTCTTTTACTTCTAAAAGAAGGTCAAAGGTGAATGATTCACAAACTGTTTTTAGGTAGTAGTATTTTTTTTTAGTTTTTTGAAAATCTTAGGCTTTTTAGGAAACTCGGAAATTAAAAGTAAAGTAGTAAAATTCTAAAAGAAAAATGAGTAAAATACTAAACACTTGAGTTAGGTAAAGGTCAAACGTGGAAAAGGTCAAGAGTCAAGGAGTTTCAGTGAAGGTGACACAAGGTCAAGGCCAAATATGAAAAGGTCAAGGGGTTTCAGTGGAGAGGAAAAAAGGTCGTTTCGGTGAAGGTGACGTGTGGTGAAGGTCACTGAAAAGGTCAAAAGGTCCCGCCAAAGGTGACGAAAGTTCAAGGTCAACTATGAAAAGGTCAAAAGCTCCCACAAAAAAGGACGGAGAGTTGAGGTCAACATTAAAAAGGTCATGGGTTAACTTCAACTTCGAAAAGTTCGATTCAGAAAAGGTCAAAGTTCAATTAAAAGTAAGTAAGTGCAAATCTCACGAAGAGAAAGATAAAAGGTCAATAAAGGTCTTAAAGGTCAACGTACCCATATTTGGCGAGACGTTCCTAAAGCCCTCATAAAGAATCGAATCTACGCCTTCTTCCACTTCCGGCTCTAAGTCGATCTTGAGCTCATCCACGGCGATTGACCGTGAAAAAACCGCGGCGAGCTGACGCCCCTCCTTGACCTTTAGGGTCATGCCCTTTATGGTCGGGAAACGATTCCAGGCACCCTGATTTAGTCGCGTGTCGTAAAAACCCTCAACCGTCAAGAAACGCACGGTGCTAAAAGTGTCATTAATACCAAAGGCATCGAATTCACCGTTCGCCAGACTGTCGCACTGGAGGTGGACGCTGCGAAGTTCCGGAAACTGTAGAGCCGTAAACGCAGAAAAATGTCGCAAGCGGAACGTGTCGTAGTACGGAGAACCGCGCCGCGGCAGCATGCCCTGGACGTAAATATGCAAATGACGCAAAGCAGGCAGCATTGGCACTTCCAGCATATCTACTGACGCGAGTCCTCTCCCTCGGTCTCGGTACTGTGCGTCAATGGCATTGAAGCCGATAAGCGACAAACTCTCGAGATGCTGGCAGCATTTTCCCAAAAATTGTTCCAGCATTTTGAAATGGTCAGTTTCGGCCAAGTCGAAGTTCTGTCTCGAGCTGATAACAAGCCGTTTGAGGTTCGGCCTCGGCTCGGCCACTAAGGTGGACCAATCGAAGCTCTTTGGACCGAAATAGGTCACGATGAGGGTCACGGTGTCGATGCCCTTGAGCAGTGGCCAGATACGACTGAACACGGCGCCCGGTTCCAGGATGTCCCACTCATCGACCCACGGTGACTGACGAAGGGTGACACGGCGCACGGAGGTCACGGTGCGTGTCAAGATGAACTCGAGGACCTGACACGCGGTTTGAGTCGTGAATTCGGTGTCCACTTCCCTGAGGGTCGAGAGGTCAAGGACCATGTCAGCTGGCGGTTTGAATTCGGAGTGCGGGCCACAGTCATCTGGTGTTTTGATACAGAGCACTTGAAGAGAAGGCATGTACTCGAGGACACGGAAGAAGAGGGCGTCGCCGTGGGCACCGTTCAACGTCGCCGTGAACTTGGTCATGAGTGACAGGGTCGTGCCAAGGTGCTCTGGGATGTCAACTAGTGGTTTTTTGTCCTGACACGTGACCAGAGGGAACACCAAGTCGATTGCGGACCAGGGGGCAAAGTTCACGTCACTGGGGCGTGGGAGGCACAACTGGTCCTTTGGACGGAGGTGATTGATCTTGAAACCACACCTGCAGGGGCCCACAAGGATCTGGACTTGTCGCTGGCGACAGGCTGACGACGCTAATTGGTTCCACCGTGACGACACGTCGCGACAGCGCAACAGTTGACGCGTTGACACATACTGCAACACGTGCAAAAGTATCTGGAAACGAAAGGTCACGAGGTCAAACTGTAGTACTGACTACAGGTGTTACGAAAGGTCAAAGGTCAGCATCAAGTCAGTGACCTTTGACCTCGCATCAATTAGTTAACTGACCTCATTTGGCAGACGGGCAATGTGGCACCGTCCAACAGTCCCGTCCTCGTTCCACTCCATTTCGGTTTTCTAATTGGATTTGATTAAATGATTTTCACTAACTAATTAGATTTAAGCAATTATTAAGTCAATTAATGGCAATTAATTAAAGACGAGAAACAATAAACAGATGAGTGCATCCGTCTTCAGCTGGAATTTATGTTTGTGGAGCAGTCGTAGGAAAAGTGATTTTGAATTTGGCGGCAAGTTTATCCAGCAGTTACCCACAAGGGTGGCCTAATAATTTAATCACGTCACAGATGGGCAGAATTTAATTTTGTTGGTGATGCATCACCCTTAACTAGAAAGCACTTTACCTAATTTTATAATGTCTTTCATAACGAGAACAAACCTGTCCTAGGATAGGAGAATTTTACGTTTTGGCTCCTTCTGCTCTAGCACGGGAATGTAAGGCTAGTTTTAAGTTGAAAGTAGTGTCAATATTTTTTGTAATGCCCGTCCATATGAGCAGCTGAGTTTACAAGTGGTTTGGAAACGCCTAATTGAGTTTTAAAATGAATTATCATTTTGTAGAAACAGATTTTGAAAACAGCAGTTTTGAAATAAAATTTGTGGTTTTGTAGTGCAACATAAAGTTAACTTTAAAAATTTTGGTGCGTTTTAGCTGCTTTATGTTAAGACTCAAGTCTGTCCGTCCGTTTGCGCCATAACTCCCGAATGGAATAACGTTTTCGAAATCAGATTTCGGGAGAGCGTTCTAAGGGTCAAGAGTGAGGTCATGTTCGGAGATGTGTCGTTGGGGTCTGACCCTCCCCCCCCCCCAATTTGACCCCGAAAATGACCCCCAAAACCGAAAAATCGATTTATTTTAGTTTTTTGCTTGTTTTGCATGAAATTAAAAGATATACCGATGATTCATTTGACCCCTGACCCCACCACCTCAATCCTAAGACCCCCGAAACCGAAAAATCGTATTTTTCCTTGTTTTGCATGAAATGAAAAGATATCACGATGATTCATTTGACCCCTGACGCCGCCCCCTCAAACCTATGACCCCCGAAAGTGACCCCCAAAACCGAAAAATTGTTTTTCGTTTATTGTCGCTAGTTTTGCTTGAAGCGACAACTTGCTGATGCTTTCAACGACCCATGTGATCCCATACTCGACTCATTGATTCCCATGACCCCCTAAAGACAAATTTTAGTACATAACGATACTTGGTTCCGTGCGTTTGCATCAGTTTATTCAAGTTTAATCAACTCGTGATTTGGAACCTAAACCTAACCTAAGTTAAGTATTCTTAGCATGTTGTATGACGTAGTTTAAAAAATTTCCTGCAACTAATAACTATGACAAATATCATTAGTATTAATTATAGTAGTCATATTTTTTATATTGAAAACATACTTCTCGTATGAGGTAAATAGAAATAATTACGCTAATTGTAAGTAACCAACAATTTACAACTGGGTTTGTTGACTTAATGAGACAGGAAAGGTTTAATTACAATTACTAATAATTTGGCAAGATTTTTGTAATTCATTTGCAGCAGGTTTTTATGCCAATTAATACTTTCATACAATAATTTCCGCCTACAATGTGCAATATCACAATGGTTCAAAATAATTTTATTTTTGTCCAATGAGTACCCATACATATTTTAGCGTAAAAATTTCCAAACAAGGTTACAAAAGGTGTCGGACGACACAATACTGCTTAATGTAACTATTGTCGTTAGGTTAAGTTATGAATTGATATGTCTTGCTTGTTGGTGTTACTTGAATAAATTCTGCAGCTGCGTTGCCGACACTGTTTGAAGATTTTTTGAAGGTCATTTTTGCAAAAGAGAATTTTATTATATTTATTATTTTCATTTTATTATACGGTTGTCAAGGCAACACAGCCCTATTTGCAGTAATTTAATGCAAAGTGGCGTCAAAAACTGTCATTTAAACCAACAAAAGATTTTCTCCCATTGATTATTTTAGATAATTACTATTATAATAAAATGCAGTTCGTGAGACGTCCGTGGTCAGGGTCTCTCTCATTTGCTGACTATTTTGACAATTCTGGTCAAAATTAAATCGCAAAAATTAATAAGAAGGCTATGCTATGACAATTTAGTTACCTCATTTATTTTAGTTTAGTTAACAGTTCCCAATTAGTTAATTGTGAATAACAATTAATAAAAATTAACTTTTGAACTTTGTGTTTCACATGTAATTGGGAGTTCTAACGTACGCGGAAGCTAAGTATGAACTTCATTTGCCTCAAAATTGGTTCCTAATTAGTTAATTGTGATTAACAAATAGTAAAAATTCACATTTTGAACATTGAAATTTTCATGAAATTGGGAGTTCTTACGTACGCAGAAGTTAACTATGAACTTTATTTGCCTTAAAAAGGATTCCGAATTAGGTATTTATTATTAAATATTACTAATCATAATAATTACTATTACAGTATAAGGCAATTGGCGGCTAATAGGACAAGTCATGGGCATTTGCAGACAATGTTGAAAGCAAACAAAATTATATCGGAACAATTCTGACACTTACATCTTTACGTAACGCTGAAGTTAACTATAACATTTAAATAACTCTAACTAGATTTTCAATAAGTCATTTGTGACTAACAAAAGATAACTTTTGACAATCACGTCTCACATGTAATCTGGGGTTTATCAGTATGCTAAAAGTTTACTTCATCCAAATAGCTCTAAATATTTGCAGTTAACCTTAGAAGGGTTACCGGATACTTCCGTCTGAGGACGGGTTCCTGTGCTAGTAATTAAACAAAGTTAATGGTTTATGCCATGATTCCATTCTATTGTTAAGCATTGAACAAAAAGGAAAAATTTTTATTCATTTGCTTTGAAATTAATTTTAATTAGATAAGTTTTCCTGGGGAAATGCCAAACCCCAATTGTGAACATTTTTTCCTCACTTATAATCTTCCCCTTCTGTTTGACAGTTCACCATGTTTAATGCCACAGTTGTTCAGAATAATTTGAGTACTATTGATACAAATTTTACAAGTTACAGAGAAGATAAAACTGAAAATTCCAAATTTTTAATTGCAATTTTTATCGCAGAAGTTGTAATTGCCATCTTCGGCCTAATTGGAAACGCATTTAGTATTACTATGAAATGTCAAAGAAAAAAAAAAGTATTATTATTTTCACTCGGAGAAAACCCAAAGCGTCAATCGACATAATTCTGTTCAACCTAGCCATTGCAGATTCATTATTTCTTGTCTCAATTCTTGCATTTAATGCAGAAGCTTTATTGCCTAAGATGTTGGAAGAAAGTCAATTACTTATATACGGAACAATTTGTTCTTTTGGTTTCTGGATTGGTAAGTTGATGCATATACAGGGTGTTGTAAAATAGAGAAATTTATCTGTTTTCAGAATATACTGTTCATTTATATATTTGAACTAAAAGAAATCTAGAAATCGAGAATATTTTTTAACTACGTAAAGCTGAAAATTTATTAAACACTGCAAAACTGCGTTTAGGTCTAATATCATCAGTGGTCCTACTAACTATCGTGAATTTGGAGCGATGTATTGCGGTTTGCTATCCTTTAAAGGCGCGACGACTGTTCTCCCGAAGAAATGCGGTATCGTTAGTTTCTGTGACATTTGTGTATGCCGTGTTTTGGGAAGTAGTTGGACATGGCACTTACTATCTTTTTGGATATTACCACTTGGAACACAGTTTAGGCCCTACAGGAGGCCTTTTGTGGACAAATGCAGGCAAAACGGTTTACATAGTATATGAGGTGGTGTTACATACAACTCCTAATTTTATTTTACCAATGATCCTTATCATTTACGCTAATATCTATATTGCTATGAATGTTAATCGGGCAAGAAGTGCAAGAGCACACCTCACGTCCCAAGATGCAGCAAGCATGTCGATTACGAAGAGTTGCTTCCTGGTAACAATGGTATTTGTGTTTTGTCAAAATTAAAATGTGACATGCGAACTCTATTTATTTCTGTTTAATTCATCTTCGGTTTTCCGTTCCTATATAATGGAATTCACGTATTGAATGTACGTATTGAACTCTGCAGTTAATTTCCCCATTTACGTGCTTCTAGGAAGCAAGTTTAGGGCGGAGTTTTGCAAGCTCCTTAAATGTAAAACGTAAATACGCTGTAACATTGCGATAACTAGATTTACTGAAATATCGATTATTAATTATTGTCCAATTAAACTTGGTAAACTGGCAAAGTTTGCAGTCAGAAATGTGGTTAAAATAATTTGATTAAAATAAGCATCTGTTTATTGGTTATATTTACTATTATTTACTTAATTATAAACTTTAGTTCTATAGTAACTTATGTGAACCTATTGTTACGCACTCTTCTGCGTTTATTTCATAAGGAGATGGTGGCATATATATTAAATTTATATAAATATCTTTATTCCTTCTGCTCATTATTCTTAAACTATTATAATTTTATTGTTAATTACATTAAATTGTGCAATATCTAAAATATCATGCGTGCTTAGATAACATGGGATGAGACAACACTAAACACGATCGTGGTTACATGGTTACATCATGATATGTTTTATTAGGTTCACGACAGGAAGCTAGCCTATCTTTCTCAACCACACGAATAGAATTAATATTTAAAATTTTGCGCACAATACGGTGTGCACTCAAGCTTCACTTATTTCCTTCTATCTGTCAAACGCTTCAAGTAACAATATGAAATATTTTAGGTTAAATGTTGAGCTGACACTGACAACGTTTAATTAATTATTGTTTTATAAGTTAATTTAATAATGTCCCGAATCTAAAATAATTGTTGCAAAAATGATTCAATTTATAAAATTCATACATTAATAACGGATCCGTGCATATTTTTGATACGTAACTCATTCTACATCTTGGTCAAGTTGATAGCAACTACAATTTTGACCAAATGTATCAATCAATAAAACCTTATACATTTATTTCCAACTAGCAAAAACCCGGAAACAAATTTTCGGTTTTGATTCAGGAAATTAAGGAGACCCGTGAGCGCGACATGTATTTTCAAAGTTAATTTGAATTTACCTAGTAAATAATAGCTAAATAGTAGCTAAATAGTTAATTGTACAATCCAAACGGCATATGCACTATCGTCATCAGCATCAATTATTTCAACATGAAATGTGGCTTTCAGGGTTTTACAGCGATTTTGGTAACAAGTTGTGCCTATGGTGTAGTGTCTAGTGTCTCTTTACTCACACTGGGCTTTTTAGTTACCAAGGCCATGGGTTTGTTATCTTACACACGCACGCACGCACGCACGCACCCACGCAAAGCTTTCAATGATTACTATGGTGAATTGGCCAAATTTGACGACACAAATACTTTAATTAAGTGCAGTGAAATTAATTTTTGACCAAATGTATCGAACAAAAATACATTTTACAATTATCTCTAATTGGCTAGAATTAATTATATAGATATTTTTAATTAAGTTTTATAATTAAATGCAGTAAAACTAATTTTAATTAAGTCAAGCTGCATCACAAGAAAAACAGCTTACCATACTTCCTCGCTTACAAGGCTTCATCATTTTCTAACCTTTCACGATTCTGGAACATCGGAAATTTACCCATCCCAAAACATAGGCCCATCTGAGCCTATCCCAAGGCTCAAGTTTTCTTAACATTATAAAAACTGAGTTTATCATGATTATCACAATCAATTTAAAGCGGCGTTTGTAAATTTCGAAATTGTAACAAAATAACTTGTGAAGTAAAAAGTAACAATATATTGCTTTGAACGCAGAAGATTCCTACTCAAAAGATTGATTAATAATAGGGCTCAAATCGTATCCGTTTTCCTCCTAACATCGGCGGTTCCAGAATACAAAAAGTATTCACAAAACCATTGTATAGGAGTTTTCGACGTATTATTATCTTGCTAATTATTTAGTATGACACCGTCTACTTAACCTTTGTGTCACTAACCAGGATATGGACTCATTTTTTTTCGAAATCAAATATTGGGCATTGCGATAAATTCAAAAAAGATAATTTTCCAAAATAGGGAGAATTTCCACTACTCAAAAATTTGAAAAAGGAAATCTGATGGGATTTTACACGTGAATTTTGCGGTTTTACGTGGTCCCCCCTTACAAAACTTTTAGTTTTTATAAATTTATACGCATAAAGTGTCTAAACTTTGCATAGAATGTAGAAAGCCGCGGGCAGAGGTTTGCGCGTGTCCCAAAGTTCACAGGGCCACAAATCCCCAACAATAGTTACTATAAATAAAACCTAGTTGGTTGACGGTCGTGAGGCGTAAGGCAAAGCGAAAACCAACTTTTTTCTGTTGGTGTACAGCAACTGGCCCTGTGGCCTAATGGTGAGAATGGTGCCTTGGAATAAACATCAACGTCGCAGGTTCGAATCCTACCAGCTTCAAATTTTTTTGCATTATTTTTTACAATAGACGTTTCAAAGTAGCTGAGAAACTACGTTGTAACGAATCAGCAATTTTCTAATTGTGATTTGAATTAGTTAATTACGATACACAATTAACAATAATTAACTTTTGGAAGTGGATTTTTACATGTAATTGGGGGGTTCTTACGTACGCTGAAGCTAACTATGACCTTCAAATTGCTCAAAATTTGATTCCTAGTTAGTAAATTATGATTAACAACAACAAACCTAACACTTAAATGTAATTGTATGTGAAGTTTACGTATTCAATCGTCCCATCTCGGCAATACAATACTTGACAAAAGTTTAGACACTGGGTTTTTATGCGTATGCGTAGGTATTCAATACGTTTCCATTGATCCGATTTCAGTCAATCCAGAAAATAAATTTTTAAAAACAAGTTAAGTTTTAAGTTGAAAAACTTTGTAAGGCTAAAACGTAAAACCGCAAATTTTAAGTGTAAAATCTCACAAGGTTTTCAAAATTTTCAATAAATTTTCAAAAAAAAGTTTCTCAAAATTTTGAGTAGTGGGTATTCTCACTATTTTTAAAAATTATTTTTTTTTTGAATGTATCACAGCAATAGACACTGTATGCGTATAAATTTATAAAAACGAAAAAGAAAACAAATTTGAGATATGTTCAATGAATCCTGAAATAAACGGATGACTAGGTCAGACGGACGGGCAGACAGAGCGAAAACATAAGGTATAATTTGTTTTGCAACTAAATAAGTGGATAAATTCGAAAGGTCAATCACCCTACCATGGTATTTGGGAAAGACATTCTATGGGGGGATTCGGGAGTTGAAACAAATTAAGTTGATTCGCTATAACTAATTGACATAACTTTACTAGCGCCTTTTAATTAAAATTATTGCTCTCATTGTGTCCATAAACTGGTTGTAACTTAGTAACGCCGACAACGTCAATCACACCTTTAAACGCTGAAAACTGGAAATTTTGCAACGATTCACGGCTGGATTAGACCTGAACGTAAGCAGTGTTATTTGCTCATAAGAAGGCTTGGTTTGTACGATGAGAAAACTATGCTTCTTCAGGCTGCGCAGGGTCTCTGAAATGTTCATTGTGTAACGATTGCTCCAACCCAACCCCGATTCACATATCATTTGTTTATGCTGTTTATACAAAGGTATTGGTACATACACTCCTTGCGTTGAGAAAATTAATCTTCTTCATAAAAAAAAAACTCTGAATTTAATTTCAATTGTATTTGTCAAATAGTTTAACACAAATATAATCATCAAACATGCGTATCTTTGAAATTCCATGAGAGCAGAATTTCAATTAATTAAATTAAAAGTTAACCAAAACGAAATACCATGAAATTTCTACACAATAAAACATCATTTTGCATCAAGGCATATGGCGATTTTTGTCATTCATTTCTCATCTTTGCTAAGGCGTGTTGTAGCGAATAATTATGCCTTTTCAGCTATGGCAATCACTGGTGTATTTCTGTTGGTGTTTGTGATCACTGGCATCACAGACGCGTCAGCAATCCTCAGTCCTTGGATACTGTGCACACTAAAATAAAATATTAGTTTATTTGAATGTTAATGTATAAAAACAGAGATTAATTAAATTGGGTGTAGAAGGGAGAGGGGTTACCAAGAGTTTGTCTATATCGGGGAGGTTTTTCTTTATTAGAAATATAGTGAAACTTAGTTTCTGAAAAGTAAAAAATATATGAATGACTCGTTGTTTGCAATTAAAAAGTTAATGAAATTAAACTATCCAGTCCTGGTAAATTTGAAAATAAAATATTCATGTGTTAGGACAAACATTTATGGTTATGTGTATGTAAAGCCATTAGTTACAAACTATATTTACCGTAACGTGGAATCCACAACCGAGTTCTTCCGATCTCTGCGAAGTCCCATTGGACAAGTTCCGGCGGCATGATAGTACGACGTTGCCGATTTCACGATGAAACAATTTCAGTACCGAACACTGTTGACTTTGTCTCGAGTACCACACTTGGCATCAACATGCTCCATCTTGCCAACGCGTCTCATTGCCCGCGTTCGTAGTACTTTCTCAGCAAAAATGAGTACTAAAATAATTGTATATATAGTAATAATTATGAAACAAGTAATAGTAGCACTT
The DNA here is from genome assembly GCA_034694865.1 of Bilobella braunerae. Lineage (NCBI taxonomy): Eukaryota > Metazoa > Arthropoda > Collembola > Poduromorpha > Neanuridae > Bilobella > Bilobella braunerae. The sequence continues at coordinate 13,843 of JAQFYP010001637.1, forward strand.
GACAATCTCTTAAAACAACCAAAGACGGAATTCTGTGCGGATTGTAAGATTTGAACCACCAACACCAAGCTGGATAGTCTAAGCATTAGTTTTGGTAAGCATTGGTGACTCTACGCATATGATTATTTGTCTCTAGAACTTTCTCGAGGCCTTATCTTCATTTATACACTCTCACTTTCCAAACCTAATCATAAAGATACAGGCTAGTACAGTCATAACCAAAGGAACTGCTACACGGACACTTTTGACAAATACATTCTTATGCTGATCGAGTAATTTGAACCCACGTTTCCAGGCTGGCCATTGAAATTAATGCATAAAATTTGACAAACAAATTCGAATTTGATTCTGGCGGGAATCCTACTTGAGTGGGTTATAATAAAGTGTAAACAAGGCGGCACCACTTGCAATTCATATTGTGATAAAAATGGCTTATTAATAACATGCACTTGCCTTCTCGTATGATCCGCCTGCTCTGCCTGTTTTTCAAGGTTATATCATTTATTAGCGCCAGTTTGACATTATCTCGCTCTCCAATGCGGAATGCTGTGGTGTTTAGTTTTATATATCCAACAGTAGATCGACTAATTTCAAGCTGATTAGCTGATACACCAAATGCAATTTTATTGTTAGACCAGTCAAAAAAGGTGTTTGAAGCAGATATCACAATATCTGGGTAATTAGAATCGTTCCTCGATTTTGCTTGGGAAGACGCAATAAGTTCCTGTGGCCCCTGTCCTGAATCCGACAAAACACGACTCTTCCGGAATTTTAGAAATTTTTCAAACTCCGCTTCTGTCAAACGCTTCTTAGCATTTTTGTTGTATGCTGGTTTTGGAGTGAGCGGCCGTGTAAAAACTACCATATGCTCCTGATAATACTTTTCAACTGCAGGTAAGTTCAATTTTACTTTGTGGGATAGCAAAGCAATAGCGTCTTGGTTTGGCCTCTCTTGGCATAAGAGGCTCCATGGTCTCGTGGTAACAC
>JAQFYP010001638.1:0-14828 GCA_034694865.1 Bilobella braunerae
TCTTCTCCAGTAGACACAGTTATGTCGGTTCACTGTTCCGTCTAACTTGAACGTAGCTTCATCCGACCACCAAATGCAATCGACGAGATTAGCGTCAGCGTTGAACTTGTTGACCATCTCGTCAGAATAATTGAACCTGAAAATAAGAAGAAAAAAAGTTAATTAATTCCACCGAATGAAATTTAGTAATTTCCTAACTTGTTTTTTTTTTTTAAATTTTCTAACCTAAGCATTGTGTCATCCTCGGTGAGAGCTTGCACTAGCCTCGGAACATACGCCTTGAAGCTGAAATTTGAAAATTGCTTGCAAAAATTTTTTTTAGAATTTTGTAAGTCGACGTGTGGCGTAATCCTAAGTGCTGAGAAATTCGGCGTGAGGACAATGGTTCTGATTGATTGTTGGTAACGTAATTACGAACAAGGTTTGAATTTTGAACAGTGACCACTGTTGTATTTCGATGGTACGCTCGGTTTTTTACACTCCCTGTCGTTCGAAGTTTAGAAGCGATCCTGCTCACGGTACTTTGCGACGGCGGTGCAGATTTGAAGGGCCTGTTTTGTATGACTTCGTGTTGGTTATGTGTCTTGGAATATTCTTCGTAGATCCATACTCGCTCATGCTGGGGCCTTTCAGGCATCTTTAATTGTTTACTTAATTACTAAATTACTAAACCTAAACTAGTAAACAGTAAATAGTGGACTCAAAATTCTGAAGTAAAGGGAACGATTTGAACTATTTAAGTTTTTTGCCGCCTTGGCTAAAAAGCGAGCGCCACTAGATGTCGGCACTAATAACAACATCAATCACAAAAATAAATAATTAATTTATCCGGCCTTCGGTAAACACCCTGTATTATATTTTTTAAATTTAACCTTGTTATTTTGTCAAGGTCCAATGAACCTCAATGGATTTCTGCGGAGAACTTCATTTTGTATTTGAACATCATTGAGGAGCGTTTCGATTAGATTTTCAAAATACGGAACTATGAATAAAACGGAAAATTTTTAAGCGCAAGTGAAATGGACTTTCGCATGCGCTGCAAATAACCGCGACCAGCGTCCAGGGCTGGATCTCGTTTTTCAGCGTCGAGTCCGCTGTTTCAGTCCACGATTGAGTATGAGCAAAACGAGTTTAATTATTTGTTAATTATTTAATTGCCACAGTAATATACTAATTCATTCAATATTTGATTCAATTTAAATTTTAACTTCCTTTTTTTTTAAGAAAAAGAAAACCGTTTCACTATGAAATTTTAGACAAGGAGCCAAGTGCTGGGCCCATTGCCATTTCGTATGCAAAGCTTCGTGAGAAAGTGATAGACGTAACTGCTACGAGGCCTAGCGGATCAGAAGACGAGTCGGTCGTCTCTGCAATTAAAATTTAAATTGTAATTAAAGTTAATTAACTGAATATTTAACTAACTTTTAATTAAGTGAACTTGGTTGTAAACTAGATTATTTGTTTACAAACTTCAAGAATAGTCGGTCGTCTCTAAAGTTTAAATTTAAATTGCAATTAATTTTAATTAACTCACTGATGACTTAACTAATTATTAATTATGTGAATTTAATTGTAACACCAGATTAATTGTTTTCATGTTTCATACCCTCTCCATTAACATACATACATACATATTTCATGTAATTAATTACGCGTTTATTTAGCGTCCATTGGATTTTTCCATCTCACTTTCTCACTACTTTTTAGCTCACTTTTAGTGAGAATTTCAAATTAATGGATGAATTTCCAAATTTTCCAGAATTTCCAAATTGTTTTAGTTTTAACAATGGCAAAATTAATTATAATGTGTAATTACATAATTAATTAATTACAATATGTAACTACATAATTAATTAGAATAGTGAATGACTTTACAATTTTCGAAAAACGAATCCACAAAATCAAGAAAAGTAATAGTTCCACAACTAATTATTTATTTTCTTGGATTTCGTTAATTAACTAATTAATTAAAGTGTTAATTAACCTTCAATTAAGTCAAGTTAAATTAATTCAGTTAACTTAAGGTTAATTGACTTTTGAATTGACGGTTGTTCAAATCAGGGAAATGCAACTGGCACGCCATTTAGAAAAAGGTAAATTTTCAATTGAGAAAGTAGTTTGAAGTTAGGTAAGAAGTTTCTAATTTTTCTTGGATTTGTTCCATTTTGTTTTTATAATGCATGAATACATAGATATGCTGAATATTTTTTTTTAGAAATCTCGAAACACGTTTTCTTCGCATAGACATTTTCAAAAAAAAAGTAAGTTTTTTTTTCAGAAAGAAACAGAAAATCAGAAGCGTCTTGAGGAAATTACAAAATTTTCGAGAGAAGTTGATTCCAATTTAGCTGGAGATGCAGGTGACATGAAAAATGTGCTGATTTCCGCATTTGACATGATTTGACATGTGTTCCAACAGCGACAACGCTTAAATTTTAAAAGTATTAGGTAAGTGCATTTTTTAGATTTAGAAAAGAACAATTTGAAACTTTTTGAAATGATCGAAATTTGTACTTTTTTAAACAATTTTCTCAGGATCAAATGAGGGGATTTCTTCCGAAAACCTCATTTTGTATTTGAACATCATTGAAGATCGCGTTGAGGAAATTTTTGAAAAACGAAAACTTGAGGAAAACGAAAACTTTTTAAGCGCCAGCGAAACGGACTTGCGCATGCGCTCCAAATCACCGCGTCCAGCGTCCAGGGCTGGATCTCGTTTTTCAGCGTCAAGTCCTTTGCTTTTTTCAGTCCACGATTGAGTAGGAAAAAAAATTAAGATTAAATTAAAAAAGTTTAATTATTCGTTATTTCGTTGAATGCGACAGTAAATTACTAATTAATTATTTGGTTAAATATGATATTTTAAGTTCTTTTAGGAAACCATGTCACTATGAAATTTTGAACCGAGTGCCGGGCACATTGCCTATGCAAAGTTTCGTGAGAAAGTGAGAGATGCAAGTGCTACCACGCTGTCTAGCGGCTCAGAAGACGATTCAGTTTTCTCTGAAATTAATGTTTAAATTGTAATTAAACTTAATTAAGTAATGAAATATTTAACTTATTTTAATTAAGTGAACTTGATTGTACTCTGCATAAATTATTTTCAAGCTTCAAGTAGTTGATTTCGTGCTTAATGCATTTTGCGACATTTGGAACCCACTTGATTTTTCCGTCAGATTTTAGTACTCTATGTTGAGTTTAGTTAATTCCAAACTCTCGTGTCAATGGACTTGGCGTTGTGTAATTAAATAAATAATTAACTACAATATGTAATTACGTAATTATATAATTAGAATAGTCAATTACAAGAGAAAGTAAGAGACGCATGTACTACAACGCCATCTACCGGCTCAGAAGACGAGTCAGTCGTCTCTAAAATTAAAATTAAAATTGTAATTAATCTTAACTAATTATAAATTAAATGAATTTAGTGCAAATGCAAAATTTAGCGTCCACTAAATTTTTCTTTTGAACTTCACTTGACACTTTTTAATTGCCCTTTAGTTTAGATTTGTCAACTTTAATTTACTTGTGTTCGTCTTAAATAATAGTAGTAAACTAATTATAATGTGTAATGTGTTGAACTTATTATATGTAGTTACCTAATTAGCTAATAATTTAAATAGTAAATTCCATTACCATTTTAGAAAACTGAATCCGAAAATACAAATAAAAAAACAAAGATGCACAATTAGTTCTTTAGATTTTGTTGATTAACTAATTCATAACGAGTTAATTAACCTTTAATTAATTTAATGTTAATTGAATTTTGATCGCATAATTTTCAAATCAGAGCAATTTATTTTTACTTGACAATTCGTCGTGTCGCAGTAGGAATTCGCTCGGTTGACACCGCGCGCGTCATTTCGCAATTCACCATTTGCTTAAGCGCAACTTCAATAATTAACAGCACTCGCTCTTCAATTGGCTTACTCTGAAATTTAAATGATGAGAATCAAGTAAGTAGTTAGTTAATTACATTTCTTTACAAGTAATTACAATTAAGCATTCTTCAAGCTTAATTCCAGAAAAAGTTGCTTGTTTAGTTTTTGCTGAGTAGTACTGTTAGATATTGTTGATTCCAGCCTCCATGATTTTGGGTGCAGTTAAATTTTGGAGCAAATCGCAGTAAGTGCGGTTAATTGTTTATGCTTAGCATTTAGCACAATTTTCCGCTTTTCGAGATGCGCCAACAATTACCTTTACTATTGCATTCTAATCATCGTATCGGAATTTCTATTTGATCACTGCAGCATTTAAATTCCACTGCACAAAATTGCGAACAAAACCCAGCTCACTCAAAGCGATTGAGCAGATTTCAGTTCGCTTGTCCTTTTTCTTTTCTTTTTTTTCAAAATTTTGAAACATATCGTTTCAGAATCATGTAGAGGAAATTACTAAAATTTCGAAAGATTGCAATTTAGCTCAGTTGAAGACGACATAAAAAATGTGTTGATTTCCGCTTCAAATTTATTTGACATCACTTCAACCATATACAAAGCTCAAATTCAGAAACTTTTACATAAGTGCATGTCTAAAATCAAAAACAAAAACGTTCAAATTCTTGACATTTTAAAATGTTTGAAATTTGAAATTTCCTGAAATCAATTTAGTTTTTCAGGTGCTAAAATACGCTCTTATTGTTATAGAGTTTTACTATGCGCAATGCGTGGTTTTTGTAAAAGAATTTTTTTTTTTTAATTTTCCATTCAAGTCGTTCATCGGAATTTCTGTTTGATCAATGCAGTATTTGAATTCTACTGTAGAAATGTAAGTCAAAACACTGCTATTGCAGATCGACTGAATAAATTTTAGTCATTCTAGACCAAAGCTTTGAGAAAGTTTGATTTAAATTTTAAACTTTTTAAATCAAAGTCTTTTCTAAAGTTGCGAAAGTAGTCGATTGCAATTTAGCTGCAGTTGAAGAGGACATAAAGAATGTGCTGTTTTCCGCTTCACATTTAATTGACATCACTTCTGGTTAACAAAGCTCAAATTTCGAAACTTTAGATAAATGTACCTGTCAAATTAAAAAAAATCTACTTTTAAATTTTTGGCACTTTAAAATATGTTCGAAATCTTCAATTCTAAGCTTCAACCCTAAACTCTATCTTCTCAGGTATGAATGGGGGAGTTTCTTCAGAAAACTTTCTTTTGTATTTGAACATTGAGGAGCGAGTTGAGGAAATTTTTTGAAAATTGTGTTACTAAATTGTAATTATAAATAATTAGCTAATTAGAATAAGAATTGTTAATTTTGTTAACTGCTCTCTTGGCATCAATTAACATGCCCTACTTACCTTGTCCTCACTTGTTGAGTGACTTGGAATCCATTTGGATTTTTCAACAATCCTCAGTTGTGTTTTGATATAAAGCTGAAGCTGTGGTTTGCTGTAAGTGTTACATATTTATTTACATACTGAACTTAATCATAACAGGTAATTAAACAACGAAGTAGTTAAAGTAAAGTAAGTCGAGAATGAACGAATTATGTATACTCATTCTCGACTTAATTATAACCGTAATTTCAATTTACTTAATTGTCTTGATGGTAATTAACCTGCTTAACTTGTTCAAAATTAATTTCCAGTTGGAGTACTTCTACTTTTTGTAGGGCAAGTGCAAGGGCAAGTGTCTGGGAACAAAAGCGTTCTTTAGGGGCACAGAATTAGTCATCAGGAAATCTGAAATGAGCAATGCGCAAATCAATCCTCCAAGTGTTGAAGACTCTGCATCCAGTTTGCCTTCTAAATTTATGAAGCGCAAATCTTTTCCGAGACTTGAGATGACATCATCCAAACTATCAAATTTGCAGAGCAGTGAATCAGTGACTCATCCCATTACAAATGCTGAAAAAGAGTCTCTCAAAGCAACCCTCGCCCAGCACAGAGACGATGGATCAAGTGGATTTCGTTCTCTTCATGAAGAATTGAATCGAATGAAAAATCTTTATGCTGAGTGGATACTAACTGCAAAAACTGAGCTGGACAAAAAGCGTTGGAAAACATTGTATCAAAAATTTTGTCGACTTCTAAATTATATAGAATCTAGTTGCTTCAAAAAAGAATTCAAATTATGAAAATTTGCGAAAAATATAATTTATGTTTTATTCTAAACCCACTTAAACACTTTGTTATGCCGTGAAATGTTATAGAGACCAGACTCCAGCCTTGTTATTATGTACAAATGTTATTTGAGATTTTTTGCAACGGCGCCATGGACGAAAGTCCCAGGGTGTCGAATAAATCATCATTCATTCATTCAATTCCAACCCAATTTTGAGTAGCTCTATTTTGAGCATTTGTTTGAACATTGTTGTGCGTGCGTGACAATTAGAATCCAGCGTCTCTCGCGCGAGTTTTGGTGCTGAATTGAGAATCGGTGGCTTCGAGAGGTCCAATCGCTGACTCCTAGCGTCAACAATGTTTTCCGGCACTCCGTGCTTCACGTCCTGCGTAAGCGCATTTTCTACAGAAAAAAAGGAAGCAATTTCATAATTCCAAACCCATTTTGGGTAGCTCTATTGTGAGCATTTTGAAACATTGTTGTGCGTGCGTGACAATTGTTAGAAAATCACGACTCGTCATTCTTTTTAAAACAACGTCAACAAATTTCCGCAAGTTTTTTTGCACTTCCACTGTAAGCTCAAATACTCACTTCTCACTCTGATTTTAGAAAACTACACTTTACGAGATTTTACAACAAGGTATTTTTTTTAGAATTTTAAGAACAGGTATTTTTTAACAGTTTATGAAAAGAGAGAATACCACCCTTGCGCTCAAGGTGCGAAGGATTTTGACAGGGGCCTCATTGAATAAATTAAAAAAAACTTCCGCAGTATTTGAGGAATTTGAACGTCACATGAAAAATTAAGCAAAAATCTCGTCATTAAAGTTGTACTAAATAAGTTAAGGATGAATGTGTGTTAGTTTGTTATTAATTTTTTTTAGATTTAAAATATAGCTAAAAAAGCCATGTCAGCGTGGAAAACTAATTTAGATGCTTCTGTTACTTTTAGAAATGCGGCTTTTATGTATATAAAAACAAATTCTAGGAGCATTGCTGAAAGAAATTTTGTAATAATTAGCTAATTAACTAATACCACAAAAAGACCCATAATTGCCTCTCCTACTTTTAGAAATTACGAATCTTATTTTGTAAAACTTGGAAGACTCATTGTATTTTGTAAGTTCCTATAATGTATAATGTACCCTTATTATTTTGTATGTGCCATTAAGATACCTTTATTATTTTGTTAAATGACTTTTCAAAAATTGGAATCTGACAGGTTAATTGTCATGTAAAATTATCAGCTTCCGAATAAAAATATAATCGGAATAATAAAAATGATACTCCAAACAAAAATTACAAAGGGAATCTGACCGTGCGGTTTCTTATAATTAAACAATTTTAGTTGCTTAGGGAATTTTAGTAGCTGAAAATTAAAATTGTTTAATTATAAGAAACTGCACGGTATTTTTCCCTTGCTGCATCGATCCGGTACGGTAAGTGAGAATCAGGCGTAAAAATGAGAAATATGTTGTGATTTGAAAATATTATTGTTCTATTCAAATTTAAAAAAGCTCATGTTCTAAACTAAAAAAAAACACAAACTATAATTTAACAACACTTTTTGGTATTTCAGCGACGTGCTAAAGCATGTTGCTGGGATACTTTAACTTGGCTGAAACTTGGCCGAGTTGCAAAACTGGAAAATATTTTATTTGATGTTTTGTCAAAATTAAAACACGAAAAGAAGTAGAAAAGAGTAGCATATGGTTGAGGAAAAAATAATAACACTATTTATTAAGGTATTTATTGTAAAAAAAGGCTTTGTACTTTTTTAGGTTTAACACACGCCAATGCCTGGTGAAAGTTTTAAAGTAGACTTTCTTTACTTTTTAATTCTAAGCATCGTATCGGAATTTCTGTTTGATCAATGCACTACTTAAATGCCACTGCATGAAGTTTTCAACACAGCACAGCTACCTCTGGACGGTTGCACAGTTTTGAATCCAAAAAATCCTTGTTTTAAAAACGTTTTTTTTTTATTTAACTCTTTTTTAATTTGAAATAACTGGTGAAAGTTAAATTTCATAAATCTCGCTTAAAAAGAAATAGTAAGAAAAGTACAGACGAGGAAACTGGAACACTTTGTTCCAAATCCTTTTTTTGTCAAAACTATGAAAAATGACTGGCGTCGAGTAAAATTCATTTTTAGTTTCCAGCTTACTTAAAAAATGCTCTGTACTTTTTTGGTTTCACATCGCAATGCTCAGTGAAAGAATTTGAGAAAGGATAATTTCCTTTGCCTTTGATTTCTAGAATCGTATCGGAATTTCTGTTTGATCAATGCACTACTTAGATTCCACTGCACACAATTTTCAACAAAGCACGGCTCCCTCAGAGTCATTCAACAGATAGAACCATCTTGAGCATTAAGATTTTTAAAAAACCTTATTCAAAACAACACTTTAAAGTTATTTTTAAATCAAGTTTTTTAAGAAAAATTGCTTTAAAAAATGGGAGGCTCACGGCTTCAGAAAACCTCATTTTGTATTTGAACATCATTGAGAAGCGTTTCGAGGAAATTTTCGAAAAGCGGAAATTTGAGGAAAACGGAAAGTTTTTAAGTGAAATGGACCTATCGCGCATGCGCTCCAAATCACCGCGGCCAGCGTCCAGGGCTGGATCACGTTTTTCAGCGTCGAGTCCTACGCTGTTCCAGTCTACGATTGAGTAGAGGAACAAAACAAGTTTAAATTGTTGTTAATTAGTTAAATGCCATTGTAATTTAGTAATTAATTAACTATTTGGTTAAATTTAAATTTTACTTCTTTTTTGTTGAAGAAAGCCGTGTCACTATGAAATTTTGGACAAGGAGCCAAGTGCCGGGCCCATTTCGTACGCAAAACTTCGCGAGAAAGTGCAAGACGCAAGTGCGACGACGGCATCTAGCGCCTCAGAGAACGAGTCAGTCGTCTCTGCAATTGAAATTTAAATTCTAATTAATCTCAGGTAACTAATTGAACAGTTAACTAAATGATTAATTAAGTGAACTTGATTGTGATGTAGATTATTTGTTTTCAAAATTGATTTGGCGTTTAATTTAGTTTGCGATATTTGGAACCCACTTGATTTTTCTATCAGATTTCATTTACTACTTTTAGTTGTATTTAGGTGCAAGTTGTTGTGATGCTGTTTTTAGCATAACCTAGAAGGTGGAATTATAAGTTAAATTTAATTTTCGAAATTGAGTATTTATTGTCCATTGTTCAATTATTTTTTAAGTGAACATACAAAATCCGAATTTTACCTCCGATGCTTAAAATTCGTAATGATTTGACCTCCAGAGGTCACCAAATGTCAAATTAGAAAGTGTAGAGTTTACGCCACTAACATACAATATTTGAAAACGCCAGCACCAATCTGTATAGATTTTGGTTTTTTCGATGACCTTATGGAGCCAAGTGCTATGCAGAAATGCGTCAAAAAGTGAGAGACGTAAGTACTACAACGCTAAATTGTAGTTACAGTCATTAGCTAAATTACAAATCACACTTTAATTAATGGGTAATGAGTAATGAGTAATTAGGGTAATTGTTCGCAATTAATTGCACGATTAGTGCTTTCACTTTAGATTTGTAACCCATTTGATTTTTTAAAAAGATTTTACTTAACAAATTTATATCGACCTTAGATTACAGTTGATGGTATCTGTTTGTTTTTGCTTGTTTCAGGTGTCGTTAAGTATTAAATGAATTATAATTAATAAGTACATGATGAACTAATTGTAATAAATAATGACATAATGAATTAATTATAACTGTGATTATATAATGTTTAGAAAATTAACTAATTATAACACCGTATTCAGAAAATGAACGAATGAAGTTATGTAATTACATCATGAGCTAATCATAACTGCACTTCAAATTAATTCACTCGAATAATAATTTCGTTAATTGATAATTAATTGACCGGTAATTATTTAATTGATTCACTTAGCACAACTTCTTCTTGCGTATTTGCAGTGGCACAATCAGAGACCGGGTGGTTCTCGTATTTATTCTCGTATTTTTCTCGTAAGTATTTTCGTAGTTATTAAAAATTTTGATATATATTTTTACATGCTATCGCTTCTGATATGTTAGATGATTTCTCCAGTGTAATTTTTTGTAAAGTTTACAAGTGCAGTTAAATATTTTATGTCTCAGTTGCGCGCCGCCTAAAAATGTATTATATGTGGTAGTGCATGAAACTTGTGCGACATCTAATTAATGGCATCAAATTTAATTTCGAAATTTGAAGCAAACAAAATTTAAAAAGAATTTTGTTTACAAATTTTCAATACATTTTCAGAATCGTGTTGAGGAAGTTACTAAATTTTCGAAAGAAGTGGATTTTAATTTGGCTGGAGTTGAATGTGACATGAAGAATGTGTTGAATTCTGATTCAATTTTATTTGGCATCACTTCAACAAGCGACAACGCTTAAAATTTTGAATCTTTTAGGTAATCTAAAAAAGCAATTTTCAAGTTCAAAGTTTTGAAATTTTAAAACATGTTAAAAAATTTGAATTCTCTAAACTCTATTTTCTCAGGATCACAGGAAGGGATTTCTGCGGAAAACTTCATTATGTATTTGAACATCATTGAGGAGCGTTTCGGGGAAATATTCGAAAAGCGGAAATTAGAGGAAAATGAAAAACTTTTAAGTGCAAGTGAAATGAACCTATCGCGCATGCTCTCCAAATCACCGCGTTCAGCGTCCAGGGCTGGATCTCGTTTTGCAGAGTCGAGTCCTACGCTGTTTCAGTCCACGATTGAGTAGGAACGAAACAAGTTTAAATTGTTGTTAATTAGTTAAATGCCATAGTAATTTAGTAATTAATTAACTATTATGCTGGGCCCATTTCGTATGCAAAACTTCGTGAGAAAGTGAGAAACACTAGTGCTACCACGCCCTCTAGCGGCTCAGAAGACAATTCAGTCATTTCTGCAATTAACATTTAAATTGTAATTAATATTAATTCTATTTAATTGAGCAATTAACTATCAAGTGTACTAAATTGTAGGTTAGGGTAATTGGTTTCAGGCTTCAAGCAATTTATTTCGCGTTTAATGCATTTTGCGATATTTGGAACCCACTTGATTTTTCTTTAAAATTTTATTTAGTACTCTACCTCGAATTTAGTTCCGATGTCTAGGTGTCAGCTAAAAAGGAAGGATATGCATATGTATATAACTCATTATTATGCGTAATTACATAATTAACCAATTACAATTACAATATGTAATTACTTAATTACTATAGTTAGTTATGTGAGAAAGTAAGAGACGGCAGTGCTACCACTCCCTCGGAAGACAGGTCAGTCGTTTCTGCCATAAAAAATTAAATTGTAATTAAAGTTAGTCCACAAACTGAGTATTTAACTAATTATTAATTAAGGTCGAATCGGTAGTAATTTCTCATGCTTCGAGCAAGTAATTGCGCGTTTAGTTCGTGTGCGAGATTTAGCGTTTACTGGATTTTTCTTTTTGAATTTACTTGCCACTATTCAATTGACTTTTAGTTGAGTTAGTTCTTAAGTTGATATAACGTTTAATTATATATTGAACGAATTATATTGATTTACATAATTAGCTAATAATTAAAATTGCATAGTACATTACCCTCTTGGAATACTGAATCCTAAAAATAAAAACAGTAATTCAGAATTGACTTTTGATAGTTTAATTGTTCAAATCAGAGCAATTTATTCCGCGTCGTTGTGCGCGTCATTTCGCATTTCCACCATTTGCTTAAACGCGACTTTAATTAACTGCACTGGCTCTTCAATTGTTTTACTCTGAAATTTAAATGATGTAAGTTAAGTTAATTACAATTACCTACAACTTGTTACAATTAAACATTCTTCAAACTTACTTCCGGAGAAAGTTACTTGTTTAGTTTTTGCTGAGTCGCACTGTACATATAGAAAATTCCAGCCTCGAGGATCTTGGGTGCAGTTAAATTTTTGAGCAATTTTCCGCTTTTCCAGGTTTTCTTCAGATTTCTCTACTTCAGCTCAAGCGTCAACGTTTCGTTGACATTGTCCTACAAAACACAGAACCGGAAAAATGCAGAGCATTTTTTAATTACAGGTTTTTGAAATAGAAACTCATTCTCACCAGTTTAGATTTCTCTAGTAAGCGTTCTAGCTCCTCCATCTTGTCTTCTGTTTCTGAAATTCTTCAAACTTACTTCCGGAGAAAGTTGCTTGTTTAGTTTTTGCTGAGTCGCACTGTACATATTGCTGATTCCAGCCTCGAGGATTTTGGGTGCACTTAAAATTTGAAGCAAATCGCATTTAGGTGGCGTTAATTTCTCATTTCTCGTTTCGCACAATTTTCCGCTTTTCCAGCTCTCCTCCCTCAATTTCTCTACTTTGATCTCAAGCGTCCACGTTTCGTTGACATCGTCCTACAAAATACAAAGCCTTTTTAAAATACACTATTTTAAATCTCAATAAATCTAAATCTTATAAAACAATAACATTTTTTAACATTTAAAACAGTTTTCATTTTACAAGAAAAGCTTGTTTATAAAAAGCAGAAAGCTTTTTGTTTTTAAAAAGTGTCATCAGTATATATACATTAATACCTATACCAATATAGGAACAACTAGTGAATACAGACGAAGCGAATGAAGGATAAATTTAGGAATTAAGAATTTTAATCTGACCTAATTTTAATTTAATCCTAGTCTTAGCCTAATCACCGCGACCAGCGTCCAGGGCTGGATCTCGTTTTTCAGCGTCGAGTCCTACGTTGTTCCAGTCCACGATTGAGTAGAAATAAAACAAGTTCAATTGCTTGTTAATTAGTTAATTACGTCAGTGATTTACTAATTAATTAACTATTTGTTTCAGTTTAAACTTTAACTTCCTTTTTTCTTTAAGAAAACCGTGTCACTTTGAAATTTTGGACAAGGAGCCAAGTGCTGGGCCCATTTCGTATGCAAAACTTCGTGAGAAAGTGAAAGACGCAAGTGCTACGACGCCCTCTAGCGGCTCAGAAGAAGAGTCGGTCGTCTCTGCAATTAAAATTAAAATTGTTATTAAATTTGATGGACCGAATATTTAACTAACTTTAATTAAGTGAACTTGATTTAATCTAGAGTAATTTTTTTTCACACTTTTCAAGAAATTGATTTTGGGTTTAAGCATTTTACGTTACATTTAGTTTCTTTCAAATACTCGGATTTGGCGTTTTCAGTTTATATATTGGATTTACATGTTGAATTTATACGTAATTAAATAAACAATAAATTACAATATTTTAATTATGTAATCAGAATCACATAAAGTCAATTTTAATTATGTAATTACATAATTATAATAATTACGTGAGAAAATGATACGCAAGTGCTACAACGCCATCTACCGACTCAGAATACGAGTCAGTCGTCTCTGTCTAATATTAGAATTGAAATTGTAACTAATTTTAATTAACTACTTAACTATAGATTAGCTTATTCTGATGATTACCTAAAATCTAACTTAGATTATTTGTTCTCATTTTTCAAGTAATTAATTGCGCATTAAGTTCATTTACGAAATTTAGCGTCCACTGGATTTTTCGTTTGAACTTCACTTACCACTTTTTAATTGACCTTAAGTTTAAAATTTCCAACATCAATTTAGTTGTGTTCGTTTCGTTATAAATAATAGTAAAACGTGCACGTCTGAAATTTAAAAAAAAAACTTTCAAATTCTTGACATTTTAAATTTCCTAGAATCTCAGGTTTGAATGAGGGAATTCTTCCGAAAACTTAATTTGCGAATGCGCATGCATGTTTATGTTTACGATTGAGTAAGAAATAAAGCATTTTAATTGTCCCGTTAGTTAGTAAAGTAATTGACAGTAATCACGACAGTAATTAAGTTTGAAAATTTCGTTTTTTTTTCGGAAAACCTTGTCACTATGAAGTTTTATACTAGGAGACAAGTGGCCAGTTTCCTACGCAAAACTTCGCGATAAATTGAGAGTCGCTAGTGCTACCACGCCCTCTAGCGGCTCTGAAGACGAGTCAGTCGTCGCTGCACTTAAAATTTAAATTGTAGTTAATTAACTAATTTGACACTAACTAATTATAATTAAGTGAACTTGATTGAAACCTAGAGTAATTGTTTTCACGCTTCAAGCAATTGATTTTGCGTTTAATGCATTGTGTGATATTTGGAACCCACTTGATTTTTATTTCAGAATTTATTTAGTACTGTTGGTTGACTTAAGTTAAAAAATGTTTGCCTAGTTTTGGTATGGCTATGAAATGGCATTGTACGTGGGACTTAATTTATCTTGTGATTACATAAGTAGCTAATTACAATATTTAATTACTTAATTACATAATTAGAATTAGTCAATTACGGGAGAAAGTGAGAGGCGTCAGTGCTACGACGCCTTCTTCCAGCTCAGAAGACGAGTCAGTCGTCTCTGCAATTAAAATTAATTAATTAACTAATTAAACAATAAATAGCTTTAATAAAAGAACTTGATTGTAATTGTAGATTATTAATTTAAAGTTTAAAAGCAATTAATTTTAATGCAATTTGTAAAATTTAGAACCCACTTGCTTTTTCAATCAGATTTCACCCAGTACTATTTGTTGGATTTAGTTGGTTTTCTGTTTGTCATTTTTTTATGATTGAGCGTGGTTGTAAAGTGGAATTATATGTGGAACTTAATTTAACGGGTAATTACATAAATAATTTTAATTACAGTACGTAATTAATTGCATAATTAGAATAGTCAATTACGTGAGAAAGTACAACGACTCCCTCT
>JAQFYP010001639.1:0-14825 GCA_034694865.1 Bilobella braunerae
TGGGCTGGTTCGGCCGTTTCAAAATAATATTATTATTAGTTCTTGTTATTATTTATTAGTTATTATTGTGATTGGAATTTCTACAGAATTTTTGGACAAATGCGTCTACTTTAATAGACACATTTGGAAGGACAGCGAATGTTGGAAACAGAAGTACAATGAGGAGGGATACCCCGAAGGAGAGAGGGAGACATCAACTTGTTACCACTTCCCGCAAGTAATTATTCAAGTTGTATAATTAAGTTTGAAATTTGATTGCCAACTAATTGTTTTTGATAACTTACTTCATGATATGTTTAACATGCATAACATAACATACTTTTTGTTATTGTTGGTTAACTTACCTAGCAAAACATACTTCATGTTATTGTTAACATATTTAACATAACTTCATTTACAATCTAACCCGCTTCAAGTTATTGCTAACTTACTGAACATGAATTTATTTACAAACTTGCCAGATTATAGTTATTGTAAACATGCTAAACATAACTTCATTTAAAATCTACGAAAATTTTAGTTATTGCTAACATACTTAATATAATTTTATTTGCAATAGCTCGATTCTAACTACACAATGGTGGAACCCTGCGTTGGTGTTGGGCACTATGACTATTTCAGCGGCTCTGAAGTATCATACATTCTCACCTACCTATTTCTTGGAGTTGTTATTCTGGGTAAAAGAGACAATTCTTAATTTTAATGTTAATTAACTTTAAATTCAAGTCTTTACCATAACCCTGTACTCGGTCGGATTCGCTGATTGAGGGTACATTTTGAAATAAGAGCCAAAGTGCAACCCTGCATTCAAGGCTGGCTTACCTAAACCAAAAGTAGTAGAGTGTTAGGGGTAGTAATCTACAATGTAAACTTAAATATGTTTTCTATTTGTCAAACCTAACTATTCTAACTTTAAGTTTGGACTTTAACGTTCACAAATTAGTTACATATTTTTACTTTGACCAAGTAAACTGAAAATTTTAAAAATTTTAATAGTGCAATATAATAGATAGCGGAAGTTGATCGAGTAAAATTATGAAATGATTGAGATTCAATCATGTATTTTGTTCTTTAATTGCTGTATTTTGCATTTACCGGCCGTGCGTAGGTGCAAAATAAGAAAAATATGTAAAAGAAAAATAGAAAAAAAAAAGAAAAGAAATGTGAGTATCTTTTACTTCAACAGGAATTGCATCCCTCGTACCTATGATGGTAGCCTTGAAACAAAAAAGGAAAGGGAGTGAGCTAGTTCAAATACAAAAGAATTTCAGACGCACGTTCAAACTATCTGGGAAAATTGGTACACCATATTCTGGTATGAGCTTAAACAATATTTTGTTTCATGTGTATGTAAAGTTTAATTTTCAATCAATACATTAACTAATTACACTAAAAACTTTCTTAATTAATTTAATTACATACACAAATAGCCCGTGAGTGGGTCAGCAGCAGAGAAGGAACACGTGCAGTTGCCGTGATTCTCACAGCCAAAAACTGCATAGAAGTCTACAACCACAAGAATGAGCTGCTACGGAGCGTGGATTTTTCTGGAAAAGACAAACTTGAAGTTATTGTAGCATCGGATGGTGTGCACCTAATCATCAAAAATCCAACTGAATACGACTGCGTACTGGAATTTGACGGACAGTTAATTAGGAATGCATTTCTAAATACAATGCGAGAACAGTAAGTAATGGGTTACATATCAACACTAATAGTTATATAATTAAAATATATTTATATAACTATAACTATTTGTTTATAATAAATAACTAAAGTTAATAGTTAAATATATATTGAATCGTGATATAGAATAGTAGTAATACTCAATGCATACCATAGTTAGGTTTATGTTAATTATAACAAATTATTTTTAATATAACCGAAAAATTAAACAGGCTTGGCGGTGTTATTGACCTAGTTGAGCATACCTCTACGTTCAAGCAAGCGTTGGCGGGTGCGACCACCAAACATGAGCGTCTGCGCCGCCTTGAAAAATTCTTTCGCATTGTGTTCGCTCAAGCATTCAACATTGACAAGCCAAGTGGAAGCAAGGACTTGGTTGACCCAAAGACAATTCGTGAAGTAATTCACACTGAAATTACGAGAGTGGAATTTGCAGATGCGCTTGGAATGAAGACCAAGTCTCAGTTTGTTGAAAAGGTGAAAATCCAACACAGCTATTTGAGTCATAGCCCAACAAGCTTATCATCAAACTTGTTTACCCTTAAAGGCCCGTTACGGGGTTGTAGATCTGTATTTCCATTTCCAAGTGTTTTTTTTTGGATCAAATCACAGTTAGATCAAACTTCTCAGAAGCGTCGGGGTCTAGAAATTTGAATGGATGCTTTTACGGTATTTTCGTGTCAGGGCCTTCCTTTTTTTTCGAATAGTTTTCACAAACCCTGAAATTAAGTGTTTGAAAAAGGAAAAATATGGAATACGGCTAGGTTTGAACTCTGATTTTTGATTTTTTAGCTAAACATCTTCACCCAAGGGCTACAGTATTTAATTTGTCAGAAGTCTTCGCAAAAACGCTTGTTCCAATAAGTGTCTGACTTCACACACGGTGGTTTTTTGGTTTTTATAGTGGTTATATATATATGTGACACATTTCAGATGTTTGGACTGGTTGATCGCGACAAGAATGGCTACATCAGTTTTCGTGAGTTTTTGGACATGCTCGTGGTCTTCGCTAAGGGAACGGCGGAGGACAAGGCTCAACTAATGTTTGAAATGTACGATATCGAAAGGAAGGGAACCTTGTCATTGGCTGAATTCAAGAATATGATTCGCTCGATGATTGAGGCTGCAAATGCGGATGTGAGCACTGAAGATGTCAACGACCTCGTTAAGTCAATGCTGGATTCGGCTGGACTGAAGCGCGAGGTATGTCCAGTTCCGTTTAAATAATTCATCTAACAAGCAAATTTTTGTTGTCATTTGACCTAAATGTTGTTTAATCAAACATCACAAATGATTCAATTAGAATAAACCAAGGTGAAACAGATTTTACAAAGCAAGAAAAAGAGTTCTGAACTTTTGAATGTCCACTTGTGGTGGATCTTAATAACACGCTTAGATCAGGGGGTCATACAAAATCTAATCTTTAATCTACCAACACATGTGTATCCCTTCTAGCAATTCCTGCTCCGAATCGGACGGACGGGCGGATTGTATAAAACCATAAAGCAGTTTTTGTAAAATTTAATAAACGTTGTTATCTTGTGATTTCAGTCTCAAGTTTCCTTGACTGATTTTCAAAGTATCCTGGGTCAATACAAGGATACTCTAGGCTACGCCCAACTGAACTTCAATGGAATCAATGTTCCCGAAACAAAAATGGGTTCCATAAGAACTTCGATGCATGACTCTGCCAGGGCAGCAGTACGAAGTGTGTATGGCGGGTAAGTTTCCTATTACATAATAATTGCCCAGAACATAACTAAATACGTATGCAACACAAAAAT
The DNA here is from genome assembly GCA_034694865.1 of Bilobella braunerae. Classification (NCBI taxonomy): domain Eukaryota; kingdom Metazoa; phylum Arthropoda; class Collembola; order Poduromorpha; family Neanuridae; genus Bilobella; species Bilobella braunerae. The sequence continues at coordinate 3,471 of JAQFYP010001639.1, forward strand.
ACAATTATTTAATGTAGAAGAGAGGTTGAAGAACCGTCAAAAGAAGGTGCGTACACAATGCTGCAGGCGGGCGAAAGAGATACAACAGTACTTCCCAATGTTCAGCAGAAAAACCGCGTGACAACTTGGTTTGAACTCTACCGCCTCCAAATATTCTGGACCCTATTATTTACGCTTGTAGTTATTGCTATATTTGCCGAGCGAGCGTACTGTAAGTAAATATATTTCTATCCAAATCTGGTAAAAATTACTGTAAACATACTGCACCGTTTTGAAATTAGTATACTCCGTGGAAAAAGAACATGGCGGGTTGAGGCAAATTGCTGGATACGGCGTCACCGTGACTCGGGGTGCAGCCTCCGTGATGATGTTCTGCTATGCCGCGCTTCTGCTCACAATGTGTCGAAACACAATCACAAATTTGCGAGAAACGTTTCTGCATCGATACATTCCATTTGACAACTTTGTGAAATTTCACAAGTACATTGCGTACATGGCACTCCTCTTCACAATCATCCACGTGATTGGGCATGCGATTAACTTCTATCACATCGCAACTCAAACGGCATGTAAGAGTTCATACTGGATTGGGGGTACACTTTTTGAAGTTTTTTAAATCTACTTTGTCAGAATGGGTGAAGCAACTATGTTCAAAAGAAAAAGAGTGTTTTGTTAATGGCACCCACTCAAAAGTTTCAAAAAGTACTACAGCCTATTATTCACCCATATTATTAATAGTAAAAAAAACATAATACATGTTTGTGTTTCCAGCCGACCTATCATGCCTCTTCAGCGAATACTATCGAGCGTAATAACTTAGACATTAGATATTATTGCACATACATTATAATGTATTATTAGAACAGATAGTCTAGGTTGGGTAAGCCTGTCGTTAATTAATATATATTGTGACAGTACTCACATTCTCCCGAAGTTTCATTACTGGAGTTTTCAAACAATTACTGGCATCACTGGAATACTCTTGGTGATTCAAGCTGCACTGATTTACGTATTTGCAACACAGTATGCTCGAACATATGTTTTTCGCATGTTCTGGATCACGCACAACACTTATCCTCTGTAAGTTAACCTACTTTATTTTCGCTTCACTCTAGTCGTTTGGTTTGGAGTTAAAAGTTAATTTTAAAAGCAATGTTTTTTATTGCAAAAACTACCCTACAGCAATCAACCAGTTTTGCGTTTCGTTGCTTAGTTAATTTGTTAATTTTATTCGCCAACTTCAGAAACCCCCAGAAATTAGAAGTCGGTTAATCAGGTTTTTGTTAATATTAACATAAGCGGAAATACATTTTTTTTAACTTAGATTTTACGCCCTGTTAATACTACACGGCTCGGGGAGGCTTGTTCAAGAACCAATTTTCCACACATTTCTTGTTGGACCTTTAGCTTTGTTCATATTGGACCGATTAGTAAGTCATCTAATAATCCTTACGTAATTTAAATTAAAAATTAACATTCATTTTAACAACATTATCACAAGCAGTTTTTCATATCCATTGTCCTTATATTTTAGGTAAGCACAAGCAGAAGGAAAATTGAGATCCCTGTTCTCCGAGCAGAACTATTACCATCAAGTAACTATTGAACCACAACTTTACACAAATTAATTCAATGTCAGTTAAATAATTAATATAATTAATGTCACCAGATGTCACCAAACTGGAGTTTGCAAGGCCGACGGCCTTTGAGTACAAGTCGGGACAATGGGTGCGCATAGCTTGTCTAGCGCTAAATACTAATGAGTACCATCCATTCACACTCTCATCAGCTCCACATGAACCGTCTCTTACTCTACATAGTAAGTTAATTTTTTGAAGTCAGGCTAAGCTAAATGTCAAAGGGAAGGTAAGCTGTTTACTTTATCCGAAGTTTAGCTTACGCGAATAACGCTTAAATGCGTACAACTCCAATTTAAAACCTTATTTACCCCATTATTGACTTCTATATATATATAAGCTAGAAGCTATAGAAGCTTTTCTATATATCAGCTAGAGCAGTGGTTCATTTGGAGACTTCAATTGTCAAGTTTGATTGAAGTTCAGCAATTTTGAATTTTCAGGGTCTCATTCAATTTCAAAACTCCCAACAGCGAAGGTTCCTAAAATAATTTTCATTTTTTTCTGACAATTTGTTTGGCAGAAGTTTTCACTTTATCCAAGTACTATCTCTCAAACTACGCCAAAAGTGTGTTTGGTTTTATTTTGAGCAGGTGTAGGTTTTTGTATGTATGTAAACTCGCATGAGCTTGCCCATACATATCAGCTGGTTTAGCTTAAACGGAATGCTAGTATGCATTACGGATGCCAAAATTAGGGGAATTACAGTGTAGTAATCCAAGTATGTTTCTGTTGTATATTCCATTATTGTTGCGATAAATATTGAGCATTACAATATTAATTTACAATATCCGTTTACCTGACAGAGGACATTTATTGATATTTTAAGGTTTAAACTTCTTTTGAAATGGCCAATTTGTATCTATGTTGTTTATTATTATTGCTTCATCCATATGTATAGTCAATGTTAATGATTTATTTTATTATTAGTACGTGCTGTTGGCCCATTTACAACAAATATACGCCAGATATATGAAAGGCAAGAATAATAAATACATATAAATCAATCATTAATTGATTATGATACCGATAATATTAATGTGTACTACTAAATGTAGTAATTAAAGACTACAATGACAAATGTTTTTAAAGACTATTTCAAAGGACATGTATTACTATTTGAGTCATTCTTTTACTCCATAGAAGCCTTCCAAAGCTATACTTGGATGGACCCTACGGAGAGGGGCATCAAGATTGGTGGAGATACGAAGTGTCCATTTTGGTTGGAGGAGGAATTGGTAAATTAAAACTTAATTTAATTAGTGAATTTAAATTAATTAGTTTAGTTTAATTGCCATTAAAGTAATTTATTGTGATTAAGTTGTATTAATACTACCTTAAAGGATAAAATCTAACGGTTATGTATTTTTTTATAATCGTTAGGTGTGACACCATTTGCTTCAATTTTAAAAGGTACTTTAACTCTAACATTAATTTGAATTTAGTTGAAATTTATAATCTATAAACTATTTGTTATTTGATTTCTAGACGTCGCTAACAATACCAACCCACGAAACTGTAAGAAGATATATTTTCTCTGGGTAACGAAGACACAAAAGCAATTTGAGTGGTTGGTGGATATTATTCGGTGAACTTACAATAATAATACTAAGTAATATAACATAATATTTTAATATAATATTCGAATGTATAATGATCCGGTAATTGCAAATACACCATGATTTGAAATAAAGCGGTGTGAAGGACTCCTTTTGCATTTCAGAGAAGTTGAGAAGCACAAAATCATCTCTGTGCATATCTTTGTGACGGAGATTTATGACAAATTTGACCTCAGAACAGTACTTTTGGTGAGTAAAATTGAAGTTTCAAATTTTAATATATTAGTAATTATAAATGTCACATTTTGATTTTCAGTACATTTGTGAACGGCACTTTCAAAAAGTGAACAACAAGTCTCTATTTACCGGACTGAGAGCAGTGTCACATTTTGGAAGGCCAAACTTCCTTTCATTTTTTCGATCCCTCCGCACCATTCACCCCAATGTAATTTTGGAAATTTTAAATTTTTTAAATTGAAAGTTTTCCAATTTTTACAATTGAGTACTAGCTCCAATGCTTCTGGTTTTTAGGTGCTCAAATTTGGCGTGTTTAGTTGTGGTCCGTTGCCCATGACGAAGAAAGTTGATGACACTTGCTCCGTGTGCAACAATGACATTGACAATCGTGGAGCCATTTTCCAGCACCATTTTGAAAATTTTTAATTGTGCTAATGGAAAATATGTTAAAACTAAATTATTTCCCTGACCATAATAGCAAAACCTGAAATTGAAATTTCAAGTTTACGAAAAAAAATTAGCAAAAACTATTATTTAAATTTCCATTTTTTGCTATTAACTTTATCTTTGGTCACAATAAACGACAAATTTCCCGCGACAACAGGTACATAATAGCATCCAAAATAATTACGAATTTGTCATTTTAATTGTATTCCAAAGCTTTTTTCAGATTGAAAATGACAAATAAAAATAAAAATCATTTTACGATGTAGAATTAGTGTTGTTCTAAGTAACATAAGTAATAAAGTGTGGTATACTCAAATTGGTAGAGTAAAAAATGAAGCAACAAAATTAATTTCCTCTGGAATACAGAAGACCCAGAAGCAATTTGAGTGGTTGGTGGATATTATCCAGTAATGGAACTGCAAGCGTAACAGAACTTATCCAAATCAAATCCATGTATTTTTTTTGTATTAAATTCTAATATTCATATCACAAGTTGATAAAAAAAAACTATTTGGGCGAATCACCAATTGTAAGTTTATACATCAATTTAGACTAATTTTGGTAAAAAAAATTGTTCTGGCAGTTGGGGCGACGTTAACCAGTCCAGTTTAGGTTTATTTTATTTGAATTTTTTTGGTTATGAAATGTGAAAAAAACCGTATTCCAAAATGTAGCTGTTAATCTTGAGTATTAGAAATTTGAAGTTAAGGGGTCCAATACGTTTGAAGTGTTGTTCGTTTAGCACAAACAGGAAATGAGATAAATAATTAAACAAGATTAAATGCGCATGTAGTGCTTGTGATAATTGCATCAACTTGAACTTTCACTCTCAGTTCATTTTATTCCCGGCTGAGCATTCATTTTAATTTTTCTGAATTTTTTTAATTACACCGTTTGTTATAGCTTATAGTTACGTTTCCAACCAGCATACATATTTGTTTCCATTACTGATGAAATGTAACAAGAAATTCCGTCAAATTTTCTAATAAAACAACCTGGACATAAATATTGCTCTTATAAGTGTTGATTAGATTTACCTCGGTATTTCCAAGATTTGTTAAGAAATTTTTGAAGAACAGTTCAAGGGGAACAGCTACAGCGTTTTCTTATTAAGTGGCGAAGGTACTTTGTGTTTTCGCTGTGTCTGTCCGCCCGTCCCTCCGAGTAGCTCAATATTTTTAAAACTACACAACATATCTAAAATCTGTTTCCGGGTATAATTTCCCTGAGATCCGGCCCAGTTCATTTTTTATACGCCAAGTGACCACTTTGGGGGTCAAAGGTCAAGGAAATCGTTATATGTCAATATTTTATGGGGTCTGTAAAAATGACCCCTACAAAAGGTGTTCCTCTTATGAAGAGGAACAACATAGGCATGAGTTACTTTTCTCTTTAGCCCCCCAATGACCCCCTAAAATGACCCCATTACCTCAAAATGACCTTTCAAAGTCAAACCTTACTTTTGCATAAAACGGAAAGTTAAGATGGTCTTGATGACCCCAGAGTTTCCCTTGACCTAGAAATGACCCCTCAAGGTCAAACACATTCGTTGCACAAAGAAAATTTATCACGTTTCCGATGACACTGAAGCCTTCTTTACCCGGTTGAAAGGCCACGTAACCTTTGACCTTCTTTGGGGTAGAGCTAAAGCCCTTCAACGCGCTTCAGCCTCTACCAACTAATTCAGACACAAACCCAGACTTAATTGGCCACTAAAGTAAACCCATTTAGCCCTGAATCAACAAAAAAACACTCAACTGCATCCAAATCAATTATCATGTTTATTCAAGTTGAACCAATTAATCAATGAATTACCAATTGACAATTAAAACACTGTATTTTCAAGATGCAGGCTCCTTTCTGATCAAGCGGCGTGGATCGACTGACTTTTGCTTAACAAAAAACTTCAATTCAAAAAATGGATGCTAAAAATTTTTACTGCCCTGTTACAAAAAAAAGCTCAAATTAAGACCTTTCTAACTTTAAACTTATCATATTCAAATTTTTACCTTAATTTTTAACTTAATTTTAACTAATTTTACCAATTTTAAGTATTGCATGTATTCCAACAACTTTCCGAAATGACCCAACTTATTTGTACAATTTAAAGGGTCCCCCGAGACCCTGCTCAGCTTCCACAATAGTATCCATATGCATCAGGATCTAACACTTAATTTATGATTTACAATGGCAGATTCTGTTGCTTTACCTTTATATAATAGATCTTATAATTCTCCTACGCCGCTAGAGTGTACCGTTCTACCAGGGATTATTTTGTAATATTACGATTTTATACTGCAAGTATTTTATTTGATCCAATAATCTTCTGATATATTCCTAAAAGTACACTGACTGAGTTCCAAAGGGTGATTTTAGAGAATTATCATTTATCCTCAGCTTTTACCTTTAATTTCCGGAGCCTTTTATTTCAATTACACCATTAGTACAATTTATTTAACTATTTTTGGTGGTTTATGTTGTTATAGTTGAATGTAGTAAATTTCATCATAATAAGTATTATACGACCATCTTCTTCCTCCGAACGTATAAATTCGGTTCTGTCCTTCCTCGTAAACCGCGCCCATGGATCGCAATTCAATTTGCATATTTCCCACCTGTAGCTCTTCAAGCTCGTCCAGTACTGAATCATACCTTAGGAAGGAGAAGCCTTGTCGATCATTAAGTCCTACCACGTAAATGTCCGTTCCAACGACAACTGCCGAGCAATGTGACACTCCTCCAGGGATCGTAGCATCCAAAATTTCCGTTTTTCCCGTTTCAGGAGTAAATTTCAAAATTGTTTTGTATTGTTCTGACTCATTAGGATTGGTTCCGCCAAAAGCATAAATAGACCCGTTTACCCATGCTGCTCCTCCAGATTGAAATAATCTGGGAAGATGTCCTACTACTGATGACGATCCATGTGTACCTTATTATTTCATTTGAACCTTCAGCCTAACCGAGTAGGTATACTGAACCAACAAAATCTGGCACGGCTGCGTGATTAAGCATTCCAATTGGTAGCTCATTGATATCTACCAGTTGAGGATGGTATGTTGTGAAGCGTAGAACGTTGTATTCAGTGGGATTATCAGAGGAGCCACCAACCCCTAATAAATAATAACCACCAAATAAAAAGTACCACCCATTTCCATCAGTACCAATAGCAGCTGCGTATTTTCCTGTTAACATTTGATCAACTATGGCTACGGCACCTGAATGATTGAAAAATATCGTAAAATAATGTTGTTTTTCTAATTTCTATAATATAATTTCTAATTTCCAGTTTGTTCGAATGGAATTGTATTAAGTGCAATCAATTTTATCTAACTAGAAACAGTTATAATTCGACGATTTCCAATTGGAAGTATATTGGAATGGTTATATTGTTACCAGAATGGATGGAGTATTGAAGAACATCTAGGCTGGTACTCGACCTCCGATAATAAATACAGATCCTTGGCCATCATAAATAGCCGCTGCATAGCCTACGGCTGTTGATAAGCTACCTGATTGAACAAGTTGATAGTTTACTGTTTTGCAGTAGAGAGTGGCAAAAATTATAAGACTAGAAATTTTGAAGAAAGACATTTCAATTATTGAGTAGCCTTGAATGAATTCCTTTGTATTGATATCTCTCAGCTGCTTATAGAAGTACTAATATCAGTAAAGTTACTGATTAGTTTCAACACAAATTTTGATTAACAATTGTGATTAAAATTGGAGTATTATTTTCTTCGCAATAGTGGTGAATATATGGAATGGATCGTGCACACCAATGTAGCGAAAAACTGGTATGATTAAAATTCAGATTTCAACTTAAAGTCTACATAGCTTCATAAACAATAGAACGGGGCAGTAAAGTAGCGGAGCGTTATTTGGCATACCGGCAGAGCGGCTGGTCAACATGTAAGGGAGTAAGTAGGAATTTTGAAAGAAGGACTCATTAGTATAAATGTATGCAAATAAGGGTTGATTCGAACCCTCGTTCTAATACTGGCTCGTGGAGAGAGACAGTTGCTCTTAACCACTAGACCAACTCGGCCAACTATAGAACGGATCAGTTAATAAAATTCAACAACATCCGCTTGAAGATATTAGCTTGTTTAACCTGCAATTTAACTTTTAACCTTATTAAATGTTACACATTTGTAGTAACTTTCAAAACCAATCGGATTTTGACCTCCAAATAATTAACAGCTAATAAACGCTAAGCGCCTTCTATATGATACTGCTATAATTCCTTAGCCCAAACTATTCGAGAATGAGAGGCTGATGTATAATTCCCAACATTTCGTCAAATGTTCCTTAAACATAAATCAACATTCAAGGACTTTGGTGGTAAATTGAATTTGAAATTGTACACAATTAATGACTTGTAATTTTATACTGGTGTTTGTTTTGGAAAATTTATATTTTGAATATTATTGTGTGAAATCTTACAATTCTAATTTTTATAATTTTTTTAGCCGAATATGTGAAATGCTGTAGTAATCTTTATCTTAATTTTCAAATGGTATATGTAAAATTTTGGAACAGAATGACATTCCAATTTCAGAAGGCATCATACTCAATGCATGCGCACCTAGTCCAATTGATATGATGCCTAATTTATAAGTTTTTTTCCGTCGTCGAAATAAAGTCAGTAATTGTTATCTACAATTATTGTCTTTTTGTTTCCAGCTTTATGTGTCAAAACTAGTTTGGGTATCAAAGTAGCTATTTTTTTTAGAATGCTGATGAGTTTCAAAAAATGTTGTTTTAAATTATGCCGAAAATCAAATCAATTCTAACAACAGGATCAATGCACCTTCCTTAATATTTCGGATATACCCAAATACAAAGTGATTAACTTCCAACTTTGTGCAACCTTCTCACACATAGTAGAAGGGCTTGCAACGTGGATTAAACGATTGAAGGTTACAGCTTGAAGTCTCTGAATCCCGTAGTTTCGAAGTTGATTGACGTTGCAAAGTGTTTTAGATATTAGCAGACTTTGTTTCCACCAGTGACACGCCCTAACCTTTGTTATACAAAGTTATAATTTGTTAATTATAACGTTGCGAGTGTCGAATCATATATCTATCTGCTGCTTTAGACGTTTACCGCCATTTGTGAGGCGGTGAAGTAAGTTGTACAAGTAGGATTACTTGATTGAACCTAAACACAAACAAACACAAAGGGCGGGTTACAATCAGGAATTGATGTATTGCACATGCGCCAGCGTGATAAATGTAAAAAGTAAGTACAACCGTTCCAAAAGTGACAAAAACCAAAATTATGTACTGCACAGCCTGTTTAAATTCTTTGAAAATGGGAATAATTTCCGATATTTGTGTCGCAGTACTTCATATACTCTAATGCTATTTCAAATTTGATACTATTTCTATTATATTGCGGAGCTATTTCATTGCATTTTATAAAAAATATTCCCGTTGAAAAACTTTTTTTTTCACCTTTAACTAATAAATTGTCGATAAAGTCTCTAATCTTATGAAAGCTTTATATTTATCTAAGAAAAGGCGCCTAAAATGGGTAGTTTAGTCAATCTCCTCGGGTTAATTTTGCTTCAAAACTTTGGAATTTGCATGACTCTTGTTTATTCCAATTGAAGTTTAATGAAGATAAAATTTATTTGGTATTGATATCAGTGAAAACACGCACCAGCCCGATTGGCAAAAATATTTAAAGCTATTATTGAAATGAAAACATTGAGGTATAAGTAGCATAGCAATAAAAATATGGCGTGTTTTATTGTAACTATATATAAAATATATACTACTTGGGCAAATTTAAGTTCAACTCATGCATAAATAAGCACGATCCACACTTCTCAGGCCTCATTGAATTCAAGACATCTACTACAGTCACCACAGTGCACCGATATTATAATATAAATGCAACTCCGTGAGATTTACGGACTTAACTGAACAGTGCTCTAGTTAATAGCAAAGATTTGTTGTATTGCGTTTCTCACAAATATTGCTAACTAGTGAAATAAATCCGTCCTACGACAAGAGAATCAACATTCCTATGCCCTCATGTTATAACTTTGTGCCAAGAAAAATGCTTACATTAAAGACGATGCCCATCTCTGGTGCTGTGTAAGGAGCCGGTGAGGTTTTGTATGACCAACAGAAGGAAAAATTTTCATCGGAGATCCTTCCTCCTCAATTCCTCGTTTGACACTGAAGAAGAAAAGAGACAAATCCCATGCGCAAGCGTATTCCTGTTTCAATTGAATTGCTTCATTAAAAAAACGCTTTTCTATACAATACTAACTATATAAACTACATGGGAAAGCGGCTATACCAGTACGCACATATAGATAAGTACGGCATAAAAATGACAAATATTAAGGCAATACTGTTTGTCTCACTAATCTATGGATCAGTGGGGGTAGGAAATATAACACTGAATTATATCGTGAACCAGTTTTACAACTGCCGTACTTTTATTGTTCTTGACTTACAGAACACGAATATTGGGCAGATACGCACTCCGACCCAGATTCACAACGTATCTGGAAACAAATACATTCTCACGAATTACATTATATACAACGTAAACAAAGACGTGCCCATGATAGAAAAACGTCTTGATCGCGATGGAGCTAGATTTATTACTGCAGAGTACATTAGCAAAATCCTTTTCTGTAGCGTCCACATATTTCTATTTTATGATGAAAATCTGTTCCCAATTATCACGACAAAAGTTCATTGGCTTTCGCGTGAAACTTTTTACGAACCTGGTCAACTTGGCATCACAATTTTAACAAATGCAACTCAGAATTGGCAGAGTACATTTCTGCTTGACTATTTTCCTATTGTTGTCATTGAAGTGGCTACTTTGAACTACACTTTGCCTGTAAAACACCACGACCTAAAATTATACACTCTGGTTAATTTCACTGCAATAATATTGAATGAGGATTGTGATTTAGCCAGAATTACAAACTGCTTTGAAGCACGGGTCGTAACGATACTTCTTGGCGAATCGTTATTGCATCATTTCAGCACTCATGCAAAGTGCAATCAAACTATATTTACCACGTCTACTCTTTCAAAGTACCTTGGAACACCATTTAAACAAACCAAATTTTACGACAAGTTTCTTCCAGGTTGGGCCAGTAGAATAAAAGGAAGTTATGCTGCAAAAGTTAGAACCTCTTTGATACTAACCATCGCAACAATGTTCATGCTGCTAAACACAGGAAGCTGTACTGAGCGCCCTTTTGATGAGAACATGATTGCAATTGTGTACAACAATTTGATTATTGCAGGTTATTACTTTTTTCCTGGTTCATTGGAAGATGATCCCCTAAAACGTGATAGGGCTGAATTGTATGTTGTCCTTACGGGCGAGTCGAGGTATCGGTTCCTAACTTGCGAAGGCGTACAACGGCGTACATTGTCAGAAACTTTTGGAATTTATTTTGAGCCGTATGACAACTACACTTGGATTATCATAGCCTT
>JAQFYP010001640.1:0-14821 GCA_034694865.1 Bilobella braunerae
GGTTTCAATATTTGCCATTGCAAACAAGTTGCAATGCATTTGCAAATGTACAAAACTAACCAATGCTTTATTGCATTTCAAAATTGCTCAATTTGGCTACGGGTAAAATCAGTTTTACACGTCGAATCGACGTGTTTACTACTCTAGTTATAATAAATTTTATAGTATAGACTTCAAAATTATTTTTAACGGTGCTCAATAGGTCGGCGTCTTTTTTTCTACTAGTCATTTTTTTGTGTGTTAATGTCCCATCGTGCCACGACACATCCGGCGTAAGTTGCTTGTAATTTTTCCGGTGACATAAGCATTTTTGGTAGCAGCTCAATATCGAGAAACCTAAACCAAAAACACCAAAACTGAGAATTCAAAAGAAAATGCAAACTTAAAAGACAATTAATAATTGCAGTAAAAAGTGGCCTCCTGTTTTATCCTGAGCCAGGGCTTATAAAGGAGCGTTATTTGACATTTCCGCAAAGCGGATGGTCAACATGAAAGAAAGGGTAGGGATGTGGTCGGGATAAGGGGCTCATGAGCATAGATGTTGTCATCAAGCAGGCACAACAGATCTGTAACATTCCGCTGTTTTACGGGCCCAAAGCACAAAGACCGAAGACGCCAACCTGACATGAGTTTGACTCGCATTATTAGCCTATTTAAATCAACATAATTGTATAGTTTTTAGAATTACAAATTTTATTTGAAAACAATTTTTTTCTAAAATAAGTCCATTATTTGCCAGTGTTTTAGTTTGCTCACATTTCAGATATTTATTAAAATTAATGCGCAAATTTATTTATATTGTCACGACCACGATGCCCACGACCTCGTCGACACCGTGGACGCGACTTTGTAGGTTATGTAGCTTTAGTCACACTTATTTGCAGACATGTGTCTGCGTAGTTTAGTCCCTTATCAGTTTATCAGTTTGTCATGTTGTGAGTTTATTTGTCTGTCGATCTTGTCCTTGCGACCACTGCTATAAATAGCAGTGGCAGTCATTTTGATCGGAGTCAATCGTCATTTGTACCTTGTCTGATCCGGACCTCTGGCCGATGGCCATGTCACGTCGACGTCCCCCGGCCTTGACCTTTGTTTGAACCTTTAGTCTTACGTTATTGCAACTAAAGTTATTTGCAACTGTTTCTCGTCATTTGTCTTGTTCTCCGTACATTTGCCAAAGAAGTTGTCGAGTCGGCTCTACCGTGGAGCGCATCACCGACAGTACAGTCGACTCCGCCGAGAGTTCACGGTGGCACACGAGGTACCCGTGACAATATCATGTGTAATATTATGCGTAGCAAGTTATTCCTAAAAACCAAAACCGAGAACGACCATGGCGCATTACTCCTAACACATATACCGTGCTTTTTACCAGAAACTAAACACCTCAATTTGTTAGCATGGTCAGCAGATAATTTTATAAATTGGAAAATATTGTAAATGTAGTTTTTTTAAGCGTTGTCAACTTTTCACCTTGGATTATGAAATTACTTTTGCCTCAATATCCCCTCATTGCTGAGCAAAATGAATGCATTGTTTATTTTGGGGTGTTTAGTTTCTATTAAAAAGCACGGTTTAACTTTTATTTCTAAGATAAAGATTCTATTTAATTTCCTAAAAAATATTTTTACTTAATTTTCAGCTGCCAGTGAATTTTAAATTTACCCGCGTACATTAAACAAGTCTCACAATGGCAGTAATTTTTAAAGTATTATTATACAAGATTGTTATAGGGTTTGGGTTCCGTCACTGTTTAGGTCAGGGTAAGGGTTAAAATCTAACCCCCTTCTTGTCACAATAAATAACTGGGTGCGTGAAGAAGTCCCTGCGCACCGTGAAGCTAGCGCCTATGAAGCGTGAAGTTGGCGCCTACGCTCCAGCACCTGCATATTTTATTGTGCTATTTTCTATAAGAAAAACATTTTTCACAAAGTAGGTGCTGGTGTGTAGGTGCTAACGTCAAGGTGCGCTGGTGTTGTCTTCACGCACCCTAAATGACTAACCTTAGAACCTTAACCTACTCAAACTATTCTTTGAATAATCATTGGCAAAATGTGCGACAAAAATTGAATCCGACTTAATATTAAAAAAAGGCTTTTTTTTAATTGATAGTTCACCTCACCGCCTCAACGATATTTCACAATGGATTCCTGACTCGTAGTGAAACAATCAATACAAGTTAAAACTAAACTTTTTATTTCTTAACTGGACAGAATTCAATAAACTATTATGATTGCATTTTTGAGCTGGATTTCATTTAGAGTTTGAATTTTTTGCTTGTCAATAATTTCGAATCATTACTACAACAATCAATCATACTAGTATTCTATTATTTCCCATGACAAAAAACATAAAATGTAGTTTAGACCTTCGTCAAGCATTCGCTATGCGTGTTTGACTATAAAAATAATTCCCTTAACTTAACTTCCCGTTTTGCGTTTATTTATGCTGCATCAGTTTTTGAGTTAGGCAAGTAACTATAATTAAATTGCTTAGACTTTATAATAAATGAGCCAGTCGGATTCATGCACTATTTTTCTAAACATTTTAATCACACACAATTTAATATTCTCTAACTTCTATATAATGTAAACAATTCATGTTTTGTAAAGTATCAACAAACCCTTAAAGTACTATGCTTTTTTTTAAAACTCGGCCCGAATAGTTTACTAGTTTAGATTTATGGTTAGTAAGAGATAAAGTTTGAGTATCACTGGTTGAATACTAAATGGTGTTACTAGTGTTTGCTGATAATGTATATAAGTAAAATATTAGAACGGTAATTGTGAATTCTTACACAAATGTAATGCTTTTAAGAAAATATGTTAAGAGTCTTTTTCCAAAAATGCAATAGCACATACATTATCAAATTTTACCGTAAATTTCCAACTTGACCCCGGGCACAAATTTTATTAACTCTTAATTTTTACGGTAAATTTGAAATTAGCGGCAATTATTTAGTTACTGTTAATTTTTAGCGAAATTATAGCTCTTTAAAAAAAATTGCAGAGCATCATGTGGAAAGTAAACATGGCTTTGATTTAGTATTTCAAAACCCAATTATACGTTGATGCTGATTTGGTTTTATACAATTTTTGAAGAATCCTTAATTCTATATCCTTAAACAAAGCAGAGTGAAATGCTCAAAGTTGGAATAAACCGTGGTAAAAGGAGGAGGGAGCATTATTTGACATTCCCGCAGAGCGGATGATCAACATGAAAGGAAGGGTAGGGATATGGTAAGGATTAGGAGGTCATTAGCATAGATGTTGTCATCAAGCAGGCACAACAAACTATCCGTAACATTCCGCTGTTTTACGAGCCTAAAGTACAAAGGCTGAGGACACCAACCTGACGTGTGGTACAGCCGTAGCTTTCGCCTGATGACCTGATAGAGCTGACTCTATGCAAATGAGGGCAGTCTTTAGGATTCCCTTAACACTGTTGGGAAACCTTATCAGGTAATTTCCATATCCTCTGTCTGTGTATGCCTACTTCACGGAGATACGAGCATACACAAGGTCAGAGGCAAGGTAATTCCTTTAAGGGGAAACCAACAGAAAAGACTTTTTTTGTGGCTGATCTGGGGATTTGAACCCCCGTTCTCATGATAGCTAGTGAAGAGAGATTGAAGCTCCAACCACTAGGCCACCACCGCCAAATAAACGGTCTAAAAATAAATAAAATAAACGTGGTAAAACAATCAACCAGTGGCGGAAGTACGGAAACTAGACAGAGTACATCAGACAGAATATATTAAAATCAATAAATTAAAAGCAGAAGATTTGGTGTGGTGATTTTGAGGTCAAGGGGTCATTTCCTGGTGAAGAGGGGCACTTGCATCATTTAAACCATCATAAACTCTTCGTTTCAAGCAAAAGTAGGATTTGACCTTGATAGGTGATTTTGAGGTCGAGGGCGTAATTTCCGGTTCAAAGAGGCTCTGGGGTCATTTAACACATCATAACATTTCGTTTCATGCAAAAGTAGGCTTTGACCTTGAAAGGTATTTTTGAGGTCAAGGGGCCACTTTAGAGGTCATTGGCGGGCCACAGACAAAAGTATCCTATACAAAAGTGGTTCCCCTTTATAAGAGTAAAAACTTTTGTTAGAGTCATTTTCCTTGTTGTCATAAATATGTCATAATATCTTTGACCTTGACCTTTGACCTCCAAGGGGGTCAAGAGGCCATTTTGGGGGTAATTGGGGGCCACAAAAAAAAGTGACCCACACAAATAATGTTCCCCTATAAACGAGGAACAATTGTCGTAGAGGTCATTTTCCATGTTGTAATAGAATGATATTTTTGACCTTGAACTTTGATCCCCAAGAAAGTCACTTCCGGTCAAACCAAAATAAAGTTGAACTGATCAAGGAACTTATCCCCGAAAACTGCTTTGAGATATGTTGAGTAGTTCCTGAGATATAAATTATAGTCGGACGCACGGACGGGCAGACCGATACGAAAACATAAAGTAGCTTTTGCTCCGCTTCTGTTACTTAATATACCGTGGTAAAACGGTCAATCAAGTACCAAATTAGGAAAAATAGAGAAAACATTAGATATTAGGAAATTATTAGAAAGAAAAAAAGAATTTTGGATGCACAGTGAGCTTCGGAACTTTTCGTTTCATGCAAAAGTAAGATTTGACTTTGATTTCTGTGCCAATGGCTCAATTTGCGGGTCAATATGTGGTTACAGTGAAACGTTTGCAATTCAAATGCGGTTCCCCTTGATAAGTTGTACCACTTTTGTGAAATAAATAAAATTAAAAATGTAAACAAATTAAACTCGGACGGACGGACGGACAGAGCGAAAACAGAAGTAGCATTCGTTTCGCTTCCGCTACTAATAAAGAACTTAACTTAAATTTTTGTTTGGTTTGAAGGAGGCTGCCTTAGCGCTCATAAAAAAGTAAAATATGGAAGATTAAAGATAAATTAAAGCTATGGTAATGAATGTTGGGCGATATGGAATGTAGTTTTTATTAGGCTACAAAGTTCTTTCTATTACTGGCAGTAAACGTGGCAGATGCACCGGTCACCGGTCGCCTATAACGTATTTGATGTTTTATATCTGCCATACCCCGCACCAAACCATTGCGTAGCTCTTTTGAGTGTACCACTCAAAGCAGAACTAATCATTTTCTTGGCAGAGTCAAATTGATCTGTTGTTAGATTAGGGCTTCCCAAACAATAGAAACAATTTCTATCAAAAGATTTTTTCCTGTTTCGAAGTCGATTTGTTTCATATACTCGATTATTCCATTTATCGATAGGTTTTCTAAAACGTGCTGGTTGAGGGCTCCTTTCATGGATTCAACGCCAATGGCCATAACCAACGCGGGAGTACCGCTGACAACCGTTTGTACTAACTTTGGTATTTTTTCGATTGGTGTGTTTGACACGACTCGGCAAGGCAGAATGCTTGTTCGTTACTGGATTTCATTACAAAGTCTCGATAGCGGTCGGCAACTATAAGTGCTGTAGTCTTTTTTATGACCTCGGGACCAACGGTTGTGAGAAATTTTTCAAAATTTTCTTGAGAAATCGAGTTAGAGAGTAGTTCTTTCCCCATTTGCGCAATTGTTTCCAACGCTGGCTTTCCAAGAGAGTTGTCAATTACATTTTGACTTGCCAAAATTGCCTTAGACACTGTTTCTTTTTCAAATAGCTGTTTATTTTCTAGCAAGGCAGGGTAGTCTTCTTTAAATTTTTGGAAGATCCTTGCAACAATTGGATTGATTTGAACGCTTCGAAACTCAGGAAGTACTTCGGCACCTCCAAGGAGGCCGTCCAAAATTTCCTACAATAAAGACATTAAGACAATTACACATAAATCATCGTCGCTTGTCTAAACTTTATTAACGCAAAAATTAACAAAATTAACCTAATCAATAAAAGTCTCATATCATGCTTAAAGGAAAACGTTTGTGGCTTACTGGCCATAACTTAACAAAATAAAATGCCAGAGTGAGTGCTTTTGCAATGTACATAATATTTAAAATTGGTTTGACAATTACCTTTAGCGCTTCCTTAACTTCAGGTTTTAATGTAGCAAACGGAGCTGTATCTAGAATTTGTACCTTTGAAACCTTTGCAAAAGACAAAACACGGCAAGACTTGTAAATTATACATAACTTGTAAATTTGTGGAAGTTACCTTTAGCTCTTCTTGAACTCCATAATGTAAGGAAGGAGCGTTTTCAAGTGGGATTTCAGTGTTGACAAAATAAAACACCGTTAGGGAGATAGCTAAACATAATACCAAGTTCTTCAACATTGTTAATTTGTAAGATAAACTGAAAAGTTTTTTTATGTCCTTTTATACAAAAACTACGACAATTACAATTTTGAAAAAGCGCGACGTTAAGTTTTGTAACGAGGAGACTACTCTCTTTCCTTTAAAAAAAAGTTACATACAAGTCTGATAAGATTTGCAAACATAAATTCATGTGATGAGGATTCAATTCTCTACAAAAGTTTATACTATTATAGTTGTAATAACTCACAGGCAAAGAGCTCTTAAAAAATGTTTACATACTTAAATTAAAGTTTGAAATGGTGTTTAGTCTACGTTAAGCCTAATCTTCACCACAAGACTCATCATCACAAGGCTTCGCTTGAAAAAGAAAAAGAAATAACTAGTGTAGATAGGGAGTTAAACGGGAATGTTAATTTAAAATTTAATTAATAATGCGCTTTTCGTACCTCTAGAAGCTATAGCTCCTTATACTAGAAAAGGAAAAAGGAAAAGGAGCGTTATTTGACATTCGCGCAAAGCGGATGATCAACATGAAGGGAAAGGTAGGGATATGGAAAGGATTAGGAGCTCATTAGCATAGATGTTGATGACACTATGCAAATGAGGGCAGTCTTTAGGATTCCCTTAACACTGTTGGGCTCCTTATACTAGACCATTTTCTCCTTTACTTGTAAATTTTTCAATTTCAGCTGTTCAGCTGTGTAGTCAAAACATTTGCTTTTGTCTTTGCAGAGTTAATTTGTATCTTTATTTGTTATCTTTAGATTTTGGCAATATGTTTAAAAAAATTAAACTTAGCTGTTAAAAACGGGCTAGAAAAAATTTGCAAGGTCACATAACTATAATATGCAAGGCTTATGGGACACGAAACAAAGTGGTGTCATGACCCGGCTTCGAGTGTAATTCTTGCTAAACTTAGGAAGTCACACTAGTATGGAATTGGGCACTTAAGGCGAATAAATTTTATTATGTCAAGTTTTGTATTTGTATTCCACCTATTTATTTGTTAGTTGTTTATTCAACAACTTTGCTTTGGATGCAAGAAAAGCGGTACAATTTTTCCATAGAAAAGCTCTTAACCACACTTACCATAAAGGAGAATTGAGTGAAATTGAAGTGGTGGCATCACTAACAAGGAAAATTTCTAACGTACATCTTAGCTACGTCGCCGAGTTGAAAAGAGGGAGGTTTGCGGGAAAAGTTCTCTCCCAACTTCCAACGAGAACTTCATTCAAATCGAAACAAATGACGATGCAAGCCGGTTCTCCTAATGTAGAAAAAGAAGATGGGCGAAAAAGTTTAAACAAAGCACGATAAGGTAGAGAAAGTGAAGTGGCAAATTTCTGAAAGACTACCTTAAGAAATGGAAGTTAGTGGTTAAGAGCTTCTTACTCACTCCAGTATGAGAACGGTGGTTCAAATCCGCCAATTAGCCACAAATTTTTTTTATTATTGATTTCCCCTGAAAAAATTACCTTGCCTTTGACCTAGTGTATGCCCGTATCTCCGTGAACTAGGCATACACAGACCGAGGGTATGGAACTGACCTGATAAGGTTTCCCAACACTGTTAAGGTAATCCTAAAGACTGCCTTTATTTTCATAGAGTCACTTGTGGTTATCAGGCAAAAGCTACGCCCGTACCTGATTTGAGATTGGTGTCTTCCCTTTGTCCACTATTCCCGTAAACAACGAAATGTTACGGATTGTTTTTTGTACCCGCTTGAAAACTACTAGTGAGTAGTGTTACTAATGAGTCCTTCCTACCATATCTCTACCCCTCCTTACATGTTGACCTTCCGCTCTGCAGGAATGTCAAAGAACGCTCCTAATAATATTTCTTAATGAATGGTGGCAGAAAGCGTTTCTAACTATTCAAGTTTGCCTTCTAAAACCTTCAGTAAAAATTGGCGTATTTTGTACTTAGCCTTAATAATGAGAAAATTTAACTCTGTTTCTTTTTAACCGTATGCTATTTTCTTTACAAAACGGATTCCTATGAAAAATTTATCCAAATTGTCTTCTACATATGAGTTAAGTCCCCTCCAAGTAAAAATAAATTATTAGTAAATATGGGGAAATTTAGTTTGAGCTAAAGGAATGTAACATAGGAAAATTCCGATGTTTGACCGGTCAACTTTTTAACCGGAAGTGACCGCAAAAATCTAATTGCAGATTCAATCTCAGCGACCTCAAATTAGTCTAAAAAATACAAGGGGTCAAAATTTAGGCTACGCCCCAATACCGAAAGTTTACCCGTATTCTATACGCGTTTACAATATCCGCCTTTCATTGTATACAAAGTTACCTTATTTACAACTTTACTACATCCAAGGTTTACTGTGTACAAAGTGGTAGTCTATATGAGTTCATTATGTCGGAGGTAATTATTATGCAAACCTCTGTAAACTGCCGGAGTACGGGCCAGGCAGTGCAAGTAAATTGTGACTGTAGCCTTGGTTACAATAACCGAGTCCCACTAATTTTCTATGAATAGGGTGAAAAAATAAAAGTCAAGTTGACATTAAATTGTATTTTTTTATTTTAAACACTTGCTTGACCGAGAATAGAATAGAGGCAATAAAATCACACTGTTCAGTAATATATGGAAAATATTGCCCGGAAATGTAACATTACTCTGTTACTCTGAGAAACAGAGTTAATAAAATCACCAAATGTCTGTCTGTTTAAATTTTTTTAGTACCCAAACGTAAAGTAGCTAAATTCAAAATTTAAACCAATACCTAGATAAAGTAACTATTTTTGAAGTTTGTAAAAATGGAGCACTGACGCTCCACTTTTAGAACTGTGAAATACGCCACCCACCAAAATTTATGTCTCCGCAAAGCGCGTAATTGCATCAAACTGAAACTTACATTATAAATTGGCCGCTGTTATACAACAGTTCAATAGCTGCAAAGAAGTGCGGTAAGCTTGACGAGCTCAGGAAACCATAAGTTTTGCCAGTTTTCAACAAGTACAATCGCATCAACTTTTTACTTTTGAACACCAGTTCACCGTTAGTATTGCCCTCAGAATATAGTTCACGTTACACGTACTTTCAAGTACAATTTCAGCAAAGTTTTAGTGGTACTTGAGCCCCAGTTTCTATTGTGCGGGATCAATTGACCTTAACGCAGCACACAACTTACATCATGACAGCCGGCCATGTCACACAACAAGATGATGCCTGAGCCGCGCATGCTTTAGCCGTGTCAATGACTTGTACGTCCCTGTTCATGGCCTGCGTCTAGGCTGCTAATTAATGTCCGTGTTTCAAAATGTGTAATTCAAAAATTTCAATTAAATTTACGCAAAGATATATTACAATTGATCTAATAAAATGCGTTTTACATAGATTTTAAAACTTGGTGGGAAAAATTTAAATTTTGTAAAGGTAAACTTTTACAGCAGTTCAGACTAATTTTGGGTCGCTGAAAACGAATTTGTGAATAGATTTTGGAGGACCCCGTCAAACAAATTATTTTTTAACTTTGAAATTCTTTAAAATCTTTAGAAAGAGATTTTGCCCTTGGCTGAAATTTTGAGCCCCATTTTTATGTAAGTTTCATGTAAATTAAAAAACTTAACCTACGACCTAAAACAAACCTAACCGGAACAAAAAGTATCAACAAAAGTCTAAATAAATACGTGCACCATATCCCACCCGAATCAAAAATTTACCACCAAAATTTAACAAGAGTCCAAAAATCAAACAAAAGCTTTTAAAAATTATCATAACTTGTAGTTAATAGTTTTGTACCGTAAATTTCCAACACGACGCCAGACACAAATTTTATAAGTTTTAATTTTTACGGTAAAATTGCAGTTAGCGGCAATTATTTAATAACCGTTAATTTTTACCGTTAAATTAAATTTTAAGTTTAAAGTTTAATAAGTTTAACTTATTCTAAGAAACAAACTTTGGGAGTTAAAAATGTATCATGCATCAAGTATACATGGCTTAGATTTAAATTTTAGAAACCCATGCATACGTTTATAATGATTTCAATTTGTACACGTTTCAAAGAATCTATCTGAGTGAATTGTTTAAATGAAAAGCGCGCTGCGGCGCACTTAAACTACTCTGTTGAAATCCTTTAATCGCTTTCAGTATGCCGTTTTTGATAAAAATGGTATCATTGAGGTTGGATATGAGGAAATAGTAGGACACACAAATCGAGACCTTTCGAAGCAAGAAGAAGCATAGGTTGCTCTGCATGAGAACATTAACTTTCCAACGAGAAATTACCAAATTTAATACGTTGAAATTATTTGAACAGACAGACATCTCACAATTTTATAACTCTGGTATTCAACAGAGTACCAAAGAAATCGCAAGAGACTAGTTAAAGACGTTTGTGAGAAAAATTGAGCTAATCTTACGCTTAACCTTTGCTGAACTTTCTGCAGTACGACTTCATGCTAAGTTTAGTTACTTCACCCAAAGTCAGTACTTTGAAATTTTTTCTAGCAGACATCTGACGATTTATTACTTTGTTTTTCAACAGAGTAATAAAGAAGAAGTTAACTTAAATGTTCTTTTGTTCCGAAGGAGGCTTGCTTAGTGTTTATAAAAATTGTGAAATATCGTAAGTCATTATTAGATGTAAGTTAAAACTCTTTTGTAATAAGTGTTGGACGTTATGCAATGTAGTTTTTATTAGGGCACAAAGTGCTTTTTATAACCAGCTGTATACATGGTAAATGCACCGGTCACCGGTTACCTATCACGGATTTGATCCTTTATATATGCCAAACCTCTCATAAACCCATTTTGTGCCACTGTCGAGCTTAGCTCTTGCAGTACCATACGATGCCTTGATAGATTCAAATTGGTTTGATGTTAAATATGGTACAATGTGTTCTTTAAGGGCTTCCCAAATAATAGAAACGACTGCCAAAATTAGATCCTTCCCTTCTTTTAAGTCAATTTGTTTCATGTACTCGATTACTCCATTTATGGATAGGTTAGCTAAAACGTGCTGCTTGACTGCATCTGCCATTGATTTATAACCGATGGCCAAAACCAACGCTGGAGTGCCGCTTGCAACCGTTTGAACCAACTTTGGTATTTCTTCAATTTTTGTGTTTGCCACTACAGACTCTGTTAGACACAACGCTTGTGCGTTACTCGTTTTCCCAACAAAGTCTCGATAGCGATCGGCAACTATAAGTGCCATAGACTTTTTCACAACCACGGGACCAACGGCTGCAAGAAATTCTCCCAACTTTTTTTGGGTACAAGCTTGAGAAACCAATTTTTTGCCAAGTTCTTTAATTGTGGCCAAAACTGACTTCCCATCAGATTTTGCAATAACATTTTCACCGGTCGCAATGCCCGCAGCCACTGCTTTGGTATAAATTTGCGGGTCATCTACTAGCCAATCTGGGTAGTTGGTTTTAGCGGTTTCAAAAAACTTTGCAACTTCGGACGTTTCAACGTTTCGAAACTCGGGAAGAATTTTGGCACCAGCGAGGAGGCCGTCCAAAATTTCCTATAATAAAAATATTAAAAAATAGTTAAAAACCATTAAATATAAATGATGATCTCTTGTCTGAATTTGCTAAATACAAATATTAAAAAAAACTTATCAAGACTATTTTCGCTTCTTTGTTTGTTCAGAAACTTATATAAAATTTGGGAAAAGGTTGTGCTTTTGTAGTGTCGATTATAGTTCGAAATTTGTAAATTTTTAGCTATTACCTTTAACTCATCCTGTACTCCGGATTCTAGTTTGGAAAACGGTACTGTATCTAGTAGTCTTGAAGCCTTCGCAAAAGACAACACCACTAGGCACAAAGTTAACCACACTACCAAGTTCTTCAACATTTTAAAAATGCAAGATAATCTAAATAGTTTTTTGTGTCTATTTATACCAAAAAAAGATGGGTTATTATTCAGAAGAATCATAACTGTTGTACACAAAAACCGTCTTGGCTTCAAAGAAAATTATATTCCGACAATATTTGCAAGTATTATTTTACACGATTTAGATTCTTTACAAACGCTCACAAAAATTTATACAAATTCATCATACTTTTCTACAGGTATATAACTTTTCTTTGCCAAACTTTCACACTTATAAGCTTGTTTGCAACTGAATTACCTTTGTGCATCTACTGAATTTTCAAACTGACCAGTAAAAATTGCATTGGTGTGCAATTTTATACGGGCATATATTGCTTCCGAGATTTATAGGTGGCTGAAATGAACAGTTTTCCCAGGAGTGTATACTCAATATTGCATTGGGTTAGAATTATGCCAGTTATCGCCACAAGACTCATCATCACTATTTTTTGCTTGCAAAATTTTTATAGAAGGAAACAGAAATGTAATTATTTTAGATCATTAAGTCTTTTAGTTCCATAATTGCGGGAGAGATTTGCTTAACATTTTGTCAACGTAAAGTTACTCACACTGCAACGCCCCGTTTTTGCTTACACAATTTCGCTGGCATTTAGAGTGTATCGTTTTTGCAAGCAAGAGAATCAGGACCATTTTGCTAAAGAAAATTTTTTTCACCCAACTTCCATGAAGTTAAGTTGAATTAAATTTTGTATTAGAAAAGTAGTATCGTCACAAGCGAAGAAAATTTGTTTTGCTTTTCCTCAAAAATTTGAAAACAAGAGAGTTTGCAGAAAAATTTTGTCCCAACTCCCGACTAGAGTTTCATTCAAATGGGAACAACCAATGCAACTCCTACCCTCACGTCTCCCTTATTCATTCTCAAGGGAGTTGAGAAAGCTTGAACAAGACAACTAACACTGCATTTAAGTCTAAAGATGCCGACTCATGAATAAAGACAATCGAGCAAATTATGATAAACACCAGGTACATAAACATTGATACACCAAAGATGGACTTGATGATAGGCGGCGTCTTTGTCCTTAGGACGGCAAAATTGTGTCCAGTTGTCTTTTTTGAAATTTACTTGACGATACTTAAAGTATCTATGAGTGTCAAACCTTGGAAATCTTTTATTTGATCCTGCTTTAAGAAATGCCGTAGCATAGCGCACTACCGGAGCACGGAGGACAATGATTGGGCGCAATCTCAAGCCAATCATTGGACTTATGTCTTAAAATTAGATGTTTTAGGACATCTAATCTAATACCCTTGTTTGCATGTAGCCCAGTATTATCCACATCACTTTACTTGACGCGCACTTCTTTAAAACAAAAGAGGCTACACTTGTAAATTAAAAGTCACTTGATGTCCAATAACTGTAATTTAAGTTTTGCATTTGCTAACTGTTGCTGAATTCTTCATTAAAACGAGAAGGCGAGAAGAATGTTTTGCCATAAGAAATTTCAAAACTTCCCTTACAGAATAATTCAATTAAATTTAAGCATTTTCGTCACATGTGAGGGAAATTTCTTAATATTGGTTGTGCCTATGCCGATAAGTTAAAAAAAGGTTTGCAGAAAATTTCTATCCCAACTCCAAACTAGAACTTCATTCAAATTGGAAAAATAATTGCGATGCAAGTTGCTCCTCTCAAATCTCCCTAGTGCAATTTCAATTGAGTCGAGAAAGCTGAAACAATGCCCGATATTGACGACAAGCTGAAGCTGTAAATTTCTGTAAGAGTCTCATTAATAAATGTGGTAGAACTTTTACAGTAGTACAATTTATCTTGAGAGAAGTTGGTTGAGTTCCAAATGTAGTAAGTTGGAAATGTATTAACGAGGTGTTGGTTTTATTGTGTTTGGACAAGCAACGTTTAGTGAGCAATAAGTATTGTAGTTGTCGGTGTTGGCCCAGTGGTTTTAAGCTTCTGCCTTTCTTCACTAGCGTGCCTGAGAACGAAGGTTCAAGTCCCCCGCTCAGTCACAAAAGTCTTTACTATTGGTTTTCCCCTTAAAGGATTTACTATATGAGAACTAGCCAATAGGTTCCCCAATTGCCTTGAGGTAATCCCAAAGACTGCCTTGATTTGCATAGAGTCACCTGCGGTTATCAGGTGAAAGCTACGGCCGTACATCATGTCAGGTTGGTGTCCTCGGCCTTTGTGCTTTAGGCCAGTAAGCGGAATGTTTTCTAATGTGGATAGTCTAATGTGCCTACTTGAGGACAACATATCCAAGCTAATACGCTCCTTCCTTACCACATCCCTACTCTCCCTTTTTTGTTTACCATCCGCTTTGCGGGAATGTCAAATAATGCTCCTTTAACTTTACTTTGTACTAAATAATGTAAATACTTGTTGCTGAAATTGCTGTTAAATGTTAAAATAAAATTTTGAATGCCACATTACCACTTATTAAGTAAACGCAAATGAGCGCTATTTGACATTCCCGCAGAGCCGCTGGTGAACATGTAATGGAGTGGGTAGTGATATGGAGGGAAGGACTCATTAGCATACATGTATAAAAATTAGGGTCGTCTTCTGAATTTTCACGATGCTACTCCAAAAACCTTTTTGGATCGTTTCCGTGAGCAGCCTAATCACGCAGATACAGGCAGAAACAAGTTGGCAAGTTTTTGTAAATACTCTTTCCTATGACTATTACGCTTAGGTCAGTTGAGGACACAAACGTAGGCACTTTTATAA
>JAQFYP010001641.1:0-14820 GCA_034694865.1 Bilobella braunerae
AGTCTCCCTTGACCCGGAAATTACCCCTTGAAATCCGAAAATTTGGACTTCTGTTTTCTAGTCTAATGATTTAAATGTTAAACTTTCCTACTTCCGCTACTTTTTGACCGTTTTGCCACGGTTTATTCATTTTATCTTTATCTTTAATCATAAACTAACTGAAACTGAAACTAGCTGTTGAACAAATTCAAATCGTTCAACTACTCTAATAAACTTTAATAAACTAATAAACTTAAAGTTTTAAATATTTTTCCAATCTTGTAATGTAGATATGCCACACAAATATTGATGCCACCAACGATATCAAAGGAGTTCAAGTTTTAGGTGGTTTTTGTATGTAACTAAAACCAGTTTTTTAATATCTATGAAAATGAATGAAGAAAGGCAGTATTTGAAATCATTTATGAAGCAAAATACGCTATCAATGAATTCAACAATGATTTGTTGCCGTTTTTCTCCCGATTTTCCCGCCAAATTTAAGAAAAAAAAATCCTTACCGTTTCCCCGTTTCCTTAAAAAAGGAGACAGTCCGTTTCCAAATTGGAAATGGAAACGAAACGGAAAAGGACTTTTGTTTCGTTTTCAAAAAAAAATTAGAAACGGAAACGGTTTTTGTTTCGTTTCTAGAAACAAAACGTGCCCATCATTATTATGAGCTGAATTAATTGTAATTGAGTCAGGCCGTAAATGCCAGGCTCGATAAAACTTCATAATTAGTTATTAGTAGTCCATTTTGAAATTTAACCCAACTCAAAACAATTTGTCGCTCTCAACAAACGTAATATTTATTATTTTATTATTTATGCGGTCAATTACAACTAATATTTTTACTAACATGTAATAAGGTTCATAATTAAATTATAATGTCTAGTCGTTTCTCAAGCCAACACATTTGTTTCAATTTTTTAGAGAAACGAACCAAGTAAAAAATTATGTTTAAGTCGTTGCTTCTACTTAATCATTGATATTCCAAATTAGTACCCAAAAGTTGTTGCGTATGTTGCACACTTATATTAACTAGTCAATAAGCAAAGAAAAACTGAGTAAAACGCTAGAGTAAAAGCATTCTGAGACAACCAACAAAATCATTTCGTTTTTTTGCCAATAGTGTCGTGGTAGAGCGTGAACCAGCATACTCAAAATCATAATAACTAACTTGTAGCAAGTACATTGGTTACCGATAACCAATTTTAACCACAATTTTTTTTATTGCAGATTTATATTAAGTTACTTGCCAGACCATAAGTGTTATGGAATTTACTTGTAAAATTGGGGTTGTTAGGCACGACTTTTTAATCTCATAGGTGCCAACGCTGTGCGTGAGCACAGTGAGTGTGCATTTTTACAACATTTTTACAACCAAATGTTCCTATCATTATTTTAAAGTTACTTGTCACAAAAATGCTTATTACGGTTACTTAACAGTCAATGTGTTAGGAAAGGTGGCTACCATATTTTATACATAACTAAAATGACTACCGGTGACATTTTTGCTAGTGATAAATTTGCTTTGGTTCTTTTAGGCCACTTCCGTATCTCTCTATTAAAAATCTATTACTATTACCAACATAATATAATCTATAACATTTGAACTCATTTTTTTCTACTTCTTAGTTGATCTCAGTGTTCTTAAAATATATTGAAATACTTTACGTTGAATTGTGAAATCCGTCTTAAAATAATTGCAAGTGTACCACCCTCTCTCCCTTAACTCTTGACCTTCCCATGACCTCTGTGACCGTGCTTCGCTTACAGCGAAACAATGACGAGAAAGTTGGGCAAGAGTATTCCCGCAACACCTTTTATTGGCCTTCCTTCCTTAATCTTATCTTATCGTATGCCTTTGCCTATCCCGTTTATATCTCCCACCGTTCTCCTCAGTCTCATCTTATCCTGCCACAATAAATGCTAGAATAATTATAAAAGATGTTTATTTGCTAAAAAAAACCTTTCAAATTCAATTTGAAAACTGTACATAAATAAAGTAAACTCAATAAAATAATATTATTATTTTTTTCAAATATCTTTGAGTTCTTTCAAAGTTCGTCATCACAAGGTTTCTGGTCTGATACAGGAGGATATTCCGTAAAAATGTGATCTTTGCACTCACACTCAAACCCATCGTCTTCATTTGCCTGTGCTTCACTTTCTCTATTTTTGTTTACTTCACTAGTCGCTGGAGATCCGTTTAGAAAAGTTTGGGCACTGTTCTTCCTACAAAGGGCACTCGTGAGTATTGTTGAAATAGCATGATGAATTTGGTGATAACTTACTTCAAGTAGTTAATGACATTTTCAATGTTAGCTGGTGACAAAGCGTAGTTTACATGACCAGTTAGTTTTTCTCCGGACATGAGTGCAGTGGCCTCGGTTTCATACTCATGGTTTGCTCCAAAGAGGTGAAACAGCTCATGTACAAATATATATATCTACAAATATAGTTTGAACATTTTTAGTTTTTGAATTGTCGTAAAATCCCTTGTACAAAGTATTAAAGTAAAGTACAAGACATCTGAATATAACTTATTTTTAGTAATATAATTTTTGCTACCTCATCCAAATTGCCTTTATGATGGAGTAGCAATGCTCCAAGATTTAGAAGACTTCCCTTGAATTGCGCTAGGTTGCCTGCGCCATTTTGGAATGCAATGCCACTCAAATTATCCCCTTCTTCGTCCTCAAAACTACGGTTTGTTATAAGCGTTGCTAAGTTGTAGTCACCTTTTTTATCACACACCCATCGTCCAAAGTTACACAATATCTTCTTACTTTCGTACCTTCCACCGCTAGTTTTGCTTGACTCAGGAAATAATTTGCTATTCTAATTTTAAAAAAGGTTAAACTATATCCCACTTTGTAAATTCACATCGGTGTACCTTTAAACTAATTATTTTCGTAACTGAAATATTAAAAGAATTCTGTGTCACAATTCCAAGGCGGTATTGGACTGCGGTGAAGAAAACCGACAGATATCCTGTTAGCGCGGCAGTGCCGTTGTGCTTTTGACGTAAAATGTCATAAAGAGGAGTATCCAGTACCACGAGCAAGCGGATGTGAACTTCCGGAAATATTTTCACAGCTGGCGTTGCAATGTACTTCCGAAAAAATTGGACTGCGAGAATTTATTTTCATTTTGTCAACCGCGTAAATAAAGTTTTTCTTGTCATTAAATTAAAAGTATATGTTTTGGTAAAAGGTTTAAGAATCACTTTCAGTTCTACAGAATAAAAATGGAGGGTAATGCTAAGAGACTTATTTCTAAATCAAAATTTCAAAAAAGTATTCCCACGGCTCCTCCAATAAAAATGAAGCAGAAGGATTTTATCAAGCAACTCAATTGACTGTAACTACCTAGAGATTTTTATCTAATAGGTAAATAGGTATGACTGTTGTTTATTATCTTGATAAAGTATTTAGGTTGAAAATTGTGATTAAGCATTCTTAAGTGTACAAAACAAAGTGGCTGGGAAGCCATTGAATACAAACAAACGCTTACGGTAAGCGTTTGTTGTGTTTAATGGTTTCCAAGCCACCTTGGCACACAACATGTATTTAAATTGGTCATTGTATGCATATTTACGCCTAAAACAAATATTTCTTACATGAAGCTCTGGCATCAAATTTCTCCAAACAGTCTGATGTGAAAGTGTGGCGACCCTTTTGGTTGTCATATGTTATCACCATATCACCAACTACTCCATTCTAAAAGACTTTGCTTTTGCATTTATTATACTGTGTAGAATGTTTTTAAGCAGAACTTGAAATTATTAGGTTTCATTCGAAATGAAATTCAAATTCAAGAAAGGAAAAACCATTTTGGACGTTAATTGATACATGAACGCTTATTTGTGAGATGATAATTGAAGGCAAACGGCACCAGATAATATATAATATTGCCCCTCATCCAAAATTTCTTTGGGCTACTGTCTAATAGACAATCAACTTACCAGCTAGAATACATCTTCTCGTATGAGCTGGAATCGTACTACAGCAAAGTGGTAGTCATTTACATATACAAAGTGTTCCTCGTTTCTTGCTTGATACGAACATTTCAATGTTGCTGGTAAACAGGATTCGTCCAATTCTTCACAGCCGAACATATTCTCCAATATTTTATCTATTGCATTATTTAAATTTTAGTAACAGTTAATACATAAAAAGTGGTAAAATATCATCAAAGTTGCCTAATGCTCCAAAAAGTAGCCACAAAATTAATTTTGCTTGCCTGATTTTTTCATGAACGTGATAGAGTATGGTGCCTCGGCCGACTCCGGGAGAGAAACTACAACAGTGAACTCGTTACCCGTCTTCGCAATGTTCAGTGTAATTTCATTAGTGCCAGAAGTGTCTTTGATATTTCCAATGAGAAAGAAGCAGCATAAGGTGAACATTCTTATGAAGACCATTCTACCAAATCTCGTAGGCAGGCAACGGCACAAAGTCAATTGTAAAGATTCTGCCTAAAACTGATCAAAATAATTAAGAGTATTAATTGCTTGTTCAAATTCAGCGTTGGTGCTTTTAGTTTTCCTGCTCGAGGGATTCAAAACCTTATTACACTTTTTTTAATAATTTTTTAAAAATGGTTTTTTTCAAGTGTTGTTGTAAAGACACCGTATTTTATAAAGCTCCATGTGGGCTACGCTACCGCTACATCATGAACATACATTGGAACATTCTTTTCACTTAAATGCTAATTCTACGTTTCTTTCAATCTAAACTTTAAGCTAGTAGAATTGTTTTCCCCTTACTTCTACATCATTTTGTGATAGTAGTGTGCATAATGTACTTCAGGGAAACTTTTTGACTGTCCAACTGCTATCCTTTGCGTGCCGATTGTTTGCCGCACTGTGTCTTTTTACTGTATTCAATTTAGCTGTCGAGCTCCTTAGGATAATTATTGACTTATGCTACTCTAGCTGTTAAATTCTACTAATTCTAATTCTATTCTAGCTATTCTGTAAAATTTATTCTACTTTGTTTTTACTAATACAATAATGTTAAAATGTTGATCTTGGGTTCGCCATATATTAATAAAATGATTGATTGATTGACTGTTATAGTTAATGTATTTCAATAAAAATTATTTTAATTTTTTTTTAAATTCTGCTTGAAAAGAACAATTGTGTTCTAGTTGTCAAATTTTATGTCAAGAACAATTATATGGGTGGGCTAAGTGTACCTTCTCACTTTGACCAGACGTGACGCTTAGTATGAATGAATATTATGGAGCTTATTATTATCCTAGCTTATTATGAAAAAAAAAAAATAGAATAATGCTCGTAGTGACCTATACAAAACCTGATCCTAGCGACACTGTTTGTTACAAACTGATTTTAAATTGCTGTTGTTTGTATTGGTCCAAGAAATTATTGGAAAGCCGCATTACAGACAATTACTGCAAAAAAAATTTCTGCAACTAGGTTGCAGAGTTAGAGAAAAATAATTGTTCTTGAATAGACGCAATCTCTCTACCTCTTACGCCTCGTGTTAGATAAATTTTATTCGTGCTTTCGTAACCGACAACGTTGCAACCGACCAATTTTATGTGCCACAAAGCTTTAAGCACTAGAAGACATCTAGAGAAGTGCTAACTAAATGATTTACGTAAAAATTGTTATGTTGAAATTTTCCAACACATTTGTGAGGATTCTCTACCTTGCAAAAGTACCATAAGAGTCTCGTATGCGCATTTTATTATAAAAAAGTTCTACAAAGAATAAATTAATTTTAATAAAACTATATAGGTATTTACTTTTTTTTATATATTTTTGGGTCTAATTGTTTTGGTTTAGTAAATAATGTATTGCTAAGAGTGAGACTGGACAACATGCCCAGCAATTCTAAGGTATGCCGTTCACTTTTATTCGTCTTTGAGATTTTTGTTAAAAATTATTTGCACGTAACATTCAAGAAATTAACCTTAATCCTCCTCCTACGAGATTTTTAAGTTAACTTACAATAAGATAAATAAATTCCTTGTTGTTTTTACAATTTTGAGCGGTTAGAAAACAGTTTGATAAAATATTTTTTACTTAACTTAATTTTAATGTTTTAAAATTTCATATTTCAAAATTTCAAAATAAGTCCAAAATTTGAAATTATTTCTTGTGTTTTACATTTTACAGAAAAAGTTTATTTAAAAATCAACGATTAATGTCTATGTTGAAATTGCTATATGAAAGAGCAAATACAAATAATTTCTTTAATAACTTGAAGAAGCGGTAGAAGCCTTTGCCGCAGAACTCGCAGGCGTGGCGCACGACCTTCTCGTGCACGCGTTGTTTGTGCTCCTTCAAAGCGTGCGCCGCCTTGTGACTTGCTCCTCACTCCTCACACGTAACGTGACGCGCGTCAGAGTGGACCAAGCGATGCTCTTCCATTTTTACTGCAAAAATGAAAACTGTGAAAATATAGGTAGAATTCTCCTGCAGTAGGACGGGCTTGTTTTGCTTCAACATATGTTTCGTTTAACTTTGTACATGCTTGCTTTTACCTTTTAGCCTTGAAATTTTGTCTGCAAACCTCACAGGTAAACGTCTTGGTATGGTAAGCTGTAATTAAATCAAATACGTTTGGTAGGTCAACATTCATTAGATTAGTTACATTTACATTAAACTTTAATTACATTAACATTAAACATTAGTTAGATTAGGAACCTCATATTTGCATATTTGACCAACATTTTGAGATTACTAAAATACAAGCATTTATTGCGTGATCGTGTCAACTCACGAGGGAGGTTCAAGTGGGTGAAACGAACGTGATTGTGAAGGCTAGATTTCCAGGGTCGCGCTTCAACGCATGCGCCACATAGCTAAGACCCGTTTTCGAGCTGATCGAGTTCGATTCCACCCTGGAGCAATTTTTATCACTCAATATGATCCGGTTTTGCTGTAAGTGCTGCCGAATGATCGGGGCCCCAAGAATACTTTACTGAACTCTTGCTCTGACGCCGAGCTTAGATCCTTGCTCCGATTGTTCTGTTTCAAAATCGTTTTTTTTTGTTTAGAATAAGCTTTTGATCCAGCCCAAGGCTAAAAATTTGAACTTTCAAGGCGCCAATTTTGCGCGCCAAATAAAAAATCACTGGTCTTTACCTCATGATCATTTCGATTCGGCGCATGCACTCTTCAGATGCGTCGGGGCACGACTCGGCTGATCGTGAATTTCTTAACTCGATTTTCAGCGTTTTGTTCAATTGGTTCAATAATCTCTGAAATAACCTGTTCAAAAACGATTTATATCATACGTGAAGTAATTGAGGTCAATTCCAAAGGAGTCTTGCGCCGCCGATTCTTCAACTTCAATTGTGTCATTGTAGGATGATTACGTTTAGAGTTAAGGAATTGACACTTCAGGAACAAAATCTTAAAAAAAAAAAAATTGAAAAAAGAAAGACATTTTTTAGAACTGTAATTTTTTAAAATTCAATTTAGAAAAATTATACGCAAAATATATTTATTAAAGTGAAGTTAGTTAATTTCACCAACTTGCCGCAGCCCGAGTTCGAATGTGGTGATATCCTCTTGAAGTAGAATGAACTAACTGGACTTTGACCTTTGACCTGGATGGTACCATTAAAGCAAGGAGCTTTGACCTTAGTGCGAATGACACTTCTTTCAGTGTCAGCTCGATTCGACCCAGCTCTTCACTCAACCCAATCCAGCTCTCTATTCATTGGAGACATGCGCGGCATAAAGTGAGGTCGAGGTCGCCCAAGGAAACGTTTCCGAGGTCACCCGAAAGGTCAAAGGTACCTGCATAAGCTTTCAACAATTTGAACCTTTCAAATGCAGTGATAGGAGCAAGAGGTGGTGGCGTTGGGGATTGACAATTGAGACACGAAACACTGGTCGTGGGTTCAATCCCACCCTCCTTCATTTTGGTGATGCTAAATATAAATTAAGTTGAAATTAACCTAGGTAACCTAAGTTAGCGCAAAAATTAATTGAAAGCTTATGCTTTGAACAATCAAAACAAAAGTAAATAATTTTTTCCCGGGCTTTTATTTTGAATCATGCAAACATTGTTTGGGGCTACACTAATCTACAAACATTTTTCAATATTAAACGGTTACGGTACTTTCTCTTAATTTAAATCCACTGATGAAAAAAATAGAAATTCCTACATCATTTCAAACTCAATTT
The DNA here is from genome assembly GCA_034694865.1 of Bilobella braunerae. Taxonomy (NCBI): domain Eukaryota; kingdom Metazoa; phylum Arthropoda; class Collembola; order Poduromorpha; family Neanuridae; genus Bilobella; species Bilobella braunerae. The sequence continues at coordinate 8,150 of JAQFYP010001641.1, forward strand.
TATAATTTCAGTATTAGTTCTAACAATAGGTTTGTTTTGTTTACTTTTACTTTTTCAGAAAGCGAAAAGCCTGTTTACTGTTGCTACAGATAAAGCATCTGATGACCGTAAAATTATAGGTTCCCTTTCATAATTAAGTTCCTAATTAAAATAATTTTTTCATCCCATTAGACTTATCAATCGTATTCTAATTTGGATACTACTATTGAAACGAACCTTAAAGTATTGCGGTCAGTAGCTACCTAATCTGTTTGTTATTTTTATTTTCCGTCGTTTAGAATTCAAACACTATGCATTATTACAACAGGAAAATTGAACCGACCTACAGGAACAAAATTTCTCCTACGAATGTACGCGTTTTCAACAATTAACTGTTCAAACTTAAGGCGTTGTCATTTTTCCATTGTCGTCATTAATAAAACTGTCGATATGACTTTGTCGATAGTTTCCCTGTCGCTATTTTCACTGTCGATCTAATTTTGTCGATATATGCACACTGTCAATATATATTTGTTGATATTTTATTTCTCAGTACTATTTGGTCAATATTTTTACTGTCGATATTTTCTATTCTTTCCGTCGATCTGATTTTGTCGATATTTTAACTGTCGATACTATTTTGTCGATATTTTCACTCACGTAATTTTCACTGTCGATGCTATTTTCTCGATATTTTCACTGTTGATATTTTCACTGTCGATATTTTACTGTCGATATTCTGTCGATATTATTTTATCTATATTTTCACTCGATCCCGCCTTAAATTCAAATGGTCTCATGATCATTACTATTCCGATGGTATGATGGAGTTTAAAGCGAGCCACGTGAAAGTGTGATCCAAGGCACTACCGTCCCCCAACTGTTTCATTATGAGTTGAGTGTCTGAATTCCCTCATGAAGTCATGATATGCATTGTCGTCATACACTACGTACAAAAAAATCACACGTATGTTTTTTTCGAGAGATGTTACCACAGAAGTAATTCAGAGGGGAAGAACTCTAGTGTCTTGCATTCACCAAGGTAAGACAACTAAACAAACCTAGCACAATGCAGCATTTGCTATTTTGGACATAATGCACAAAACGTATGGCTTACATCATATATTTATGCATATATATATATAAATACATACATGCATATAATTTATTGCTTGAATTAATTCATATAATGAAATATAATATAAGCAGCTTCTGATTATAACAGAGTGAGTTTTGTTTAAACTTAAACTTTTCTTATTGTGTATATTAATTTTATTTACAGATGTCTTATAAAACGTTTAGCCTCTTCGGAGTCTTACGGGGATGACGGATGGAACTTGAAAATAATAGAAAATGCTTGAGGCAACATATGTTACCTCACATCAGTAAAACATATGTTATGAAGTCATCCAACTAATTTCAAGTGCCCCAGTTTCACACCAAGGCCATACTAACTCAAGTCTAAGGAAGTATGTTGCTGGCGCTAGCCACACAGAAGGTGGGTTTCTGTAGTGTTTGCCTTGTGTAAAGTGACAGGTATAGACTGCCTTTTCAGTTATGAAATATTCACATCAAAAATTTTCCTTGATTGTTGCTAATTGTGTAAGCCTTAAAGGCATGGTTTAACAGCAACAATTGCGCACTCATGTCTTCAACCACCTTACAATGAAGAGTAAAGATTTATTTCTTTATGATTTATTATTAGATTTATTTGAAGTGTCTTCTGCCTCTACTTCAAAACAACAAATCAAGATCATGGGAAAATGGATTCAAGAATTAAGGTATGACAATCGCGCACGAATTGGAAATGGCAGCGAGAATGTGCTAACTTGTGACAATGTGCTTACCGACAATTATGTACTGAGACTAGTCAAAAAGATTCGTCACCAATTAGAACAAATTCTTCTTTTAAACAATACAATATTAGGAAAAGAAAAAGGATCTTATAGACAATAATTGTGTATTCGACAGTTCATGCAGGAAGTTCAAGAGGTCACTACATTGGGTACCCTAAATGTGTCAACCATGTATTCGTGCTAGGATTGTTATAAGCTAATTAGAAATTGGCCAACATTAGAGCACTAGGCACACACTAGGGAGATTAAGTAATTGACTGAGTCTCATGATATTTTGAAACTGGTTCAGGGTACTTAAGTTGAGGTAGGTACTTGAGGTACTATTCAGAATAAGGGCAACATGTATTGTTTAGTCGTTTTTTTTAATTCGCCCAATTGGGCAGTTATCAACTTTTTCGTCAAAGGGCTTTACGTTCGAATCTTTGGTTTAAAACAAACTTGACGTTCAGTTTGAGGTATAATAGTAGTGAGTAAGGGATGTATTTGACGTCAGTTCTAATATACTTGTTAATTTCAAACATGGCTAAGCTTGGAAACATGCACTAACCGTACATGAACCGTAGATTTTTTCGCTAGCCCTTTTTAAGTTTGCAAATTTTAACAAGGGAGTTTTTAAGTACGTACACTGCTTATAACCCTCGTTAATCAAACTGTTGATCTGGCAGTATGACTGTCTTGTTGTGAAATTTTCAGGAATATTTAGATGCCTGGGTTATTTTACACAGAATCATAAGGGTTAAGGTTGGTTCTTCTTTCTCACTATTTCATTGTCGACTCAAATGAATTGTTATGCTTTTAGTTAATTCTTCATTGCAGAAAAAGTGCATGAAAAATCCAGATCAGAACGATCATTACATCTTTTGCTTATTTAAACAACACGTAAAATTTCTATGTTTACCTAATGAATAAGTGTAATCAGACTAATCGCTTAGGTACAGCAATTGTTAGGTACAGCAAACTTCCAAATGTTTGAAAAACCAAATGCATTAAATGTCATTTAAACAACACTCATATCTTCTAATTCCAAGTTCGTTGCATTTTGGTACCATGACAGTATCCCCATTCCTGCTGATTGCTACTAACAAAAATAGAATAACGTTAGAGTTTAACAATATAGTTAGATGGTTAACATAAATAATTTAAACATTAGCATCACAATATCGTTTTCATTGTTCTTTGAGAAAAATTCTGATGGAACTATATTTGAAAACAAAAACGAATTTAATTATTTTGGATATTTTTCTCTCTGAAGAGTGTATTTAATACAGAGACTTATTGGAAAATTCTTCGGTAAAATACAGCGATATATGACTCACTTCAGAGACCAAGCGGTTTGTAAACAAATTGCCATTGCTCGAAGAACTTTATAATAATTCCTACAATAGAATTATAAAAAATGGCATCAAGTTAAGTTACAAAAATTGATGAAATAGAAATTTATAAAAAATATTTAAAATAACTCCGTGAACTCCGTTTTCCAACTATTTGAAAAAGGATATTCCGCAAATTACTACGACGAATTGTGAAAGATTGCTAAATTTCGTGAGACATCCCCTCGTGTTTAGCTGTTGCAGGACCTGAACAATGTTCTAATTGTTGGCATGTCTTATAAAAACAGCTTGTTAGAGTACTATAACTGATCACTAGTTGAACATATGCTTCATCACCCATTGCTTACATTACAACCCTAGCTCTGATTGAACTAAACTGCGTTGCAAAATTGTAGACATTGTGTTTTGTTTACTTGCAACCTATTACCTTGGTTCATACGAGTTTCACATCTCCAGCTCCTTATCTATCTGCAAGCTATATAGGTAATAGTGTATACGCGACTTTGTTTTTAATCATTAGTTTTCTATACGCATTCTTTTATCTACCTAACTTACTTACTTTGCGTTCAACTTGTCCACGTTTAGACAAGCTTGTACTTGTTCAATTGTTTTTCGAAAGGTTGAGTTGTCACAAGTTGTGGAGGTCTTGCGCAGTAAGGCCCTCCAAATTTCGTTAAAGAAATATCGGTGTTGCGCAGAACAACGTGCGAGTGCGGATTAGCCAAACCACCCCTTCCGATCTTGCCTTTTTCTTCTCCTGGAGGAAGACTTCGGCGCTTGTTCGGCAACTGAACCGCCTCCGTTAGCGCTGTTGCGACATTCAAGTCACCCAAATCCGTCCACGTAAAAATTGGTTCCACCTTGATTTTGCCGGAGCTGTAAATTATTTAGAAGACTAACGCCCAAGATACAAAAAAATTAATTTCTTCTGAGAAATGGCACGATGGAACGGATGAGCCATCTCTTGTTATCGGCGATGATATTGCAGCATTTACAAGGACCACTCATCCTCGCAACGTATCCGTCATTATTCTTGTTCAAAACTTCTTTCACAATATCTTCACTGAGATTACATCATATTGACACTTCCTAGATGAACAATCCCTGAGATGCTCAATTATTTCATGTCTCTGGAGCCAGATTAGTGGCGGAAAGAAGAACGAGGCAATATTTTATGTAAATATATATATATATATATAAGTATATGTAAAAGGATTGCATAGCTAAGCAATATAGATATATTTGACTGGTTTGAGTCAATCTCAAAACGATCTGTTTTGTATAAGAGATAGCATATTCCCAAAAGTGGGATTGATGTGTGTTGATGGATTACATGGAATAGCTAAGATGCAACAATCTGAATACATGTATAAGTCATTATTAATTTGTTTTCTGTACGTCTTCAATAATTATTACATTAATTGTTTGAATTTAAGTTAAATAAGGGCATTAAAACTGTGATTCGTTATCAAGTTCGTCTATGTTTTCGATGAGTGCTTCATTATAATGCTTCTTGTCTTTAAGCCTTGGTTGATTAGAAGGATTCCAGATCCTGTTATGTTTTTACATGTGTATAATTCTTAGGTTCTTGCATTGCATAGTCCAACCGTTAACAATATTGAGTTTGTATTCCGAAAGAACGTCATACGTGTTACAAGTGTTTAGATAGATGCAGGAAAGCTTTTCTATGATTTCTGAAATAACTTGCATCACGTCAATAGGAGAGTGAGAAAACGGATATACGTATCCTCAGAGATGAATAGCCATGATTGGATTATGATGTGTTTCAAGCTTTATACGAAAATGTCCACGAAAAAAAAACACAATATAAGAATATACTTTGAAAATACAAATTGGTCACTAGAGATGCAAAGTATTTCCCTGGTCAGAATAGTGTTTTCGCTTGATCGACAAATGCGCCAATGAGTCCTGGTGTAACGTTTTGGACGAGATTCGCAGTAGCTACAGTTCATACCAACGTACAAGAGTAATTAACCTAGAACAAAAGTTCTAGTTTTCTACCCTGCACATATTGTTTTTCAGAATATAGAATTCCAATTTTTTTGTTTTTGAATTGTTTATTATAGAGACTCATACGATGTAGAGGTTTTCATTAAAGAGGAAATTTAATGTCGCTACGCACTCTTATGTTTTGTTCAGTTATTTTTGTTCGAATGTTTAGACAAACTTGTACTTGTTCAATTGTTTTTCCAAAGGCTGATTTGTCACAGCTTGTGGCAGGTGAAGGTCTTGCTTTGTATGACCCTCCAAGTTTCGTTAAAAAAATCTCTTTGTGTTGGGCTGATCCACGTGCGAGTTCGGAGTGGCCAAACCACCCCTTCCAATCTTGCGTTTCTTTTCTCCATGCGGAAGCCTTCGGCGCTTCTTCGGCAGCTAAACCGCTTGTATTGGCGCTGTTTCGGCATGCGAGTTGCCCGTATAAATTGGCTCAACATCGATTTTGTAGGAGTCGAAATTTATTTAAAATACTAAAACCCAAGACACCAGAAATATAATTTGTCTGAGAAATGGCATGATGGAACGGATAAGACATTTCTTGTTATCTGCGATACAAAATTTACAAGGACCTCTCATTATCGTAGCCGTCATAATCCTTGTACAAAACTGCTTTCGCAAGATCCTCAGTTAAATTACATCAAATCGACACTACCAAGATGAAGAATACTTGAGTTTATTTCATATTTCGGAATACTAGTTTATTGCGGGAAGATAAACGAGATAATGGAATATGTATATAAAGATTGCATGGCTAAGCTATATAGATATTACTTCATTGACTTAAGTCAGTCTCAAAACGATTTGTTTCATATAGGGGATAGGATTTTTCCAGAAGAGGCATCGATTTGTGTTGAGGAATGAGATATGTAATGTAACATCTAACATTCTGAATACATGCATAGATAATACATGTATAAGTGATCATTAAATTGCATTCTTCTCGTCTTGAATAATTAGTAAGTTATTTATTAGAATTTAAGTTGAACTAAAACGGTGATGTTTTATCAAATTCGTCTAATTTTTTACTCCATTTAACTGCGGCATATCTAGTATTATAATGTTCAAAATATTAATTTCAATTTTGTCTTAAGAAACGCTAAGTACATTTCACAGATTTACGTTTTGCGTATTGTGTTGTTTAACGTTACATAAGAAACGCTCTCACGTATCAGAAATTTACTAAGTGCTAAAATTGAAACAGTGTAGCATTGCTAGAGAAGCACTCTGTACAATTTGTGCAATGCTCAAAGTACAGTTTCTTTTTTAATTTTCTATAAAGTTTACATTTTTAACATTTAACAGGAGTTATTTCTTACTTCTTCTAAAAATTTCTTACTTGTGGAGACAATGTCCGCATAGAATGGCCGTTTGCTTCCAGGCCATTCAGTAGTTATTCTGAGCAAATACAGCACACCGGAAGTGACATTTTAACAAATTTTAAAATACACTTACTGACACTCGCACCAATCTCAAAGAAGTGAATTGT
>JAQFYP010001642.1:0-14810 GCA_034694865.1 Bilobella braunerae
GTGAGGTCAAGTTCGAAGATGGGTCATGGGGGTCTGACCCCTCATCCCCAAAATGACCCCCAAAGAAACCCTTATATGCAAAAAGTCGGTTTTTGCCTCATTTTGCCTTAAATGAAAAGTTATTATGGTCTCAATAACCCAGGTGTCCCAGATCCCCGTGCCATGACCATCTATTTGACCCCCAAAAATGACCCCCAAATCTAAAAAAACGTTTTTTTTTTTTTTTTTTTTTTTTTTTTTGTTTTTTTTTTTTTTTAGATTTTTTCGTTTTACCTGATCGAAAAGTTATAATGTTCTTAATTACCCATGTGACCTCTGACGCCGTCCCTTCAATCCTACGACCCCCTAATGACCTCAAATCGAAAAACTTGCTTTTCGCGTTTTTGAAATTTCTGTTTTTTGTATAAAATTGGAAGTTACGATGGTACCACTGACTCATTCTCCATCATTGCATTGATCCCCTATCTGATCCCCAAAACCCCAAAATCGGTGTTTTCGGGTTTTTATTCGTTGATTTTATATGCATTAGTTCAATACGCTACTTACGTTGTTAAGTGAGTTTGCAACGGTTTATTAAAATATATAATTAAAAGGCGTGTTAAAAATAATTAAATATGTTATATTTAACTACTTCATTTGAATTTAAATTATTTAAAGTAGGCTCCTGACTTTTGAGTGGCGTCAAATAAGAACTGCACGCTAAAAGTGTGCAGTTTTATATTTATTAAAATATATAATTAAAAAGCATGTTTAAAATAATTATATATGTTATAATTAACTACTTCATTAAATTTTTAATTGTTTAAAGTAGGCCCCTGACTTTTGAAGCATATTAGCCTAAAATAAGATTTCTTAAATAGGCCCGAAAACGCGTTTGGCTTGTAAATTCATCACCCAGTCAACAATACACAAAACGTTTTGATTTTGTTTCAAAATTTAAACTTTCAGTTTTGGTGAAGATATAAAGGTCAATGACCCTTGATGAAGGTCAAAGTGTTGATCGTTGACCTTTAATTAATTTGGTCACATAAAGGGTCCTTAAGGTACCCTAGTGTAAGCGGGAGCAGGTAATAGTTCCGAAAAAAAAAATTCCGAAAAAAAAAGATTTGAAAATAAAAAGTTCCGAAAAAATAGTTACGAACTAGTAATAGTTCTGAACGAGTAAAAGTTCCGAAAAAATAGTTCCGATCTAGTAATAGTTCTGAACGAGTAAAATTTCCGAAAAGGGCCGAATTTATCTTTCAATTAAAAATTTAAATAATTAATTACTGCTTGGTTCATGTAGTTAAGTTTCGGTTTTAAAGTATTTTTTGAAGTGATTATACGATGGACAAGCATTAATGAATAAAAAATTGCTGATTGTGCTTAAGCGAGCGCAAACTGCAATTTTTGATTTATTGAAGTTTACATAACGTAACTTTGTGAGGGTTAAGCATGCCGCGTCCTTTGCCCTTTTGGGCCTTAGACTAAACATATGTGTGTATTTAACTAAACATATGTGTGAGGTAATACCTCACAACTTTTTTTTAATTTATGGCAAGATTTTCTAAAGTTTAGTTTTAAAAATTTTATTTTCGGAATTATTTTTTCGGTACTTTTGTTTTGGAACTTTTATTTCGGAACTTTTACTCGTTCGGAACTATTACTCGTTCGGAACTATTACTCGTTCGGAACTATTACTCGTTCGGAACTACTTTTTGGAACATTTTTTTTTGAAATTTTTTTTTTGGAACGTTTGTTTCGGAACTATTACCTGGAATCGTGTAAGGTTCAGAATAATTCCCGGCGGCGACGCATGCGCCTCTCTGGTGTTTTGAAGTTTGGTGGAAGAGTGAGATTTTCGAATAAGGGAAGTGGAACGGCGCACAACTCCACCTCCAGTACAGCAACACTCACTTTCGCCCTTTGTTTCAAACCCAATTAAATTTAAATGTTTACCTAATTAATTTAACATATCAAGTGTTTAACCCCAATTTTATGTAAAATAAACAAATTAAACAATAAACAACAATATTTGTTTACTTCGATGATTCGTTTTCTATAAAAAAAAATTGCATTCTGGTATGTTAGCTATTATTGAAAATAGATCATTTTCTAAATAGAAATTCTGAAAAAATGAATTGAAAATAACTCAGTTTTCAAACTGAGGAATCATCCACTCAATTATGAAGCGCAGTGTATGAAATGCTGCAACAATTTTTCATTGAAACAAAAGACATGAAAAAGCTCAACATCACTAATTCCTCGATTCATCCTGCACCACCCTTCTTGAAAATGCGCGTTTGCAAACGTCGTTATTTAAAAATGGATTCGAACCGTTCGGTGTCCGCCGCCGTTTCTAGAAGGCTATGTGTTAATCAAGAAGTAATTGGTTAATTAGTTCAAATGCAAGTCATCCCATTGAGAACCCATTGTTCAACTTTGTCCTTAAATCCGCAACTTATCGCTCACCTATGCTCCAAAATTTCAGAACCAAATTTAGAACAAGCCAAAGTTAGGTTTTGAAGTGACAATTTTTTTTAAGCAGGGACCAGGGAAAACAAACCACTCCAACTAATCTTGAATTGGTGATATTTGATTTTTTTAAAAGTTTGGCGCACCACTTTTTATGGCTTCTTATCAGGGCATTTTTGTAAACTAAATAACATCTCGATAGTTTGTTTTTAACAAAGTTGGATAATTTCATTTTTAATTTTGAACACATTTGCATTCTAAATCGCAAAACAGAAGAAACGCATTGTATTTTAAAGTGCAAAAGGAAATTTTCAAGGTTTGCTTTCTTTTTTTTTAATAAGAAAAACCGATTGTGTGAAAGTGGAGATTAATTGGAAAACGGTGATGAAGCTTTTTAAAAAAAAAAGAAATATGCTCTCAGTCAGCGCCGCGCCCTACCAAAGTAGTGCTTCATTTAGAGAATAGTCAGGCTTTTCTAACTTACATTTAGTATTTATTACACTTGAGCTGTGAACTGTTAGATTTCATATTTGTTAGAGGAAAAGATCGTTAAGAAAAAAAAAGAGTAATTTTCTCTTGAAAATTTCATTTGAAAATTTGGAATTTAAAAACAAAAATTGCTTTCTCAAAAAAATTTTTAGTTTAGAGTTAAAAGTTAGAGTTTTTAAAGTTTTACGGAAAGTGTTTTTTTTTTAAGCCGTAAAGTTTTGAATGGAAAGTTATTGCGCTCCTATAAAGTTCCAGCCATTTTCTCGCTCAGGGTCATTGACCCTCAAATTACTGCAAGCTGACCTCGGCGCTGTCCACGGATCACCGCCAACGCCTCGCCTCGAAGCTTGCCACCATTCCCCATTCCCCCCCCCCTCGCCTGGACATACTGAATTATGAGGAGAATGCTGGAAGCGAATCAGCGTTCGACTTCTCCATGTTTCACGCCTGCACGCGCCTTGAGAGCCCCTCATTGGCTGCCGCGAGTTAATTCCTTCCTAAGTCACGTGACGCTGGAACCGCATCCGCGCTCAATTTCAAATTTGGACTTGAAGTGATTCTCCTTCACTACGGCGCATCTCGTGCTAATTGTCCAAAATTTGCATAAGTTCAACCCTGGAACCCTCATTTCTACAACTGTGCTCCGTCGACGGGTTAAGGGGCGAAGAGTCGTGCGCCAATGATTTTATTTGCACCGTGCGTGCTCATCGGCTCAGCTGTCTGGAGATGCGAAAATCAAAATAATGTTTCGAAAAAAAAAACAGCAATGTTTCGGGAACGAAATACAATTAATAGAAAAAAATGTTTAGAAAAAGAAAGAAAAAAAAATGTTTTGAAAAACAAAAACCAATATTTCGAAAAAAAAAATGTTTTGAAAAAGAAAAATATATATTTAAAAAACGCTTCGAAAAAGAAAGACAATGTTTAAAAAAAAGTTTCGAAAAACCTTTTCGAAACTTTCGAAAAAAAACCTTTTATTTACTGGGATTTTGCTAAGGATGAAACCTTTGAAGTCCCTCACCATTTGTTCTAAGAAACCAAATGTAAAACTTTTTTTAAACATTTAAAAAAAATTAAAAACAAACCCCATTTTAATTCTAGCTCTCAAAAGAAACGCTGGACAAAATCATTGCGCACCATGCGTTTAACTACCACTGGATTTTGGACAATTAAATATTTAATATAATTAAGTAATGGCGTCAAATAAAAACTGTAGTGGAGTCTTATATTTTTTAAAATATTATTATTAAAAAGCATGTTTAAAATAATTAAATACTCATGTTAAAAAATGTTTAGAAAGAGAAATACAATGTGTAGAAAAAAAAATGTTTCGAAAAACGAAAACCAATGTTTCAAAAAAGAATGTTTTGAAAAAGAAAAAAAAATATATTTAATAAAAAATGTTTCGGAAAAGAAAAACAATGGTTAAAAAATGTTTCGAAATAGAAAAAAATGTTTAAAAAAAAGTTTCGAAAACAAAAAAGATACTTCGAAAAATCAAAATCAAAACAATATTTCGAAAAAGAATGTTTCGAAAAAATGCGAAAGTTATCATTTTTAAATGTTGATTAAAAATTAATTTGAAAATTAAAGTTGGGTTTTTCTCTATAGACGAGGAACTAGACTCTAGGTTTTCAACAATTAAATTTTTAATATAATTATACAGTGGCGTCAAATAAAAACTGAACACAAAAAGTGTGCGGTATTTGTTAAAATATATTATTAAAAAGTATACATAATTTTTATGTTATAATAATAATATGTTATCAATAACTACTTCATTAAATTTTAAATTATTTCAAGTAGGCTCCTGACTTAAAATAAGATTTTAACGGTTCAGCGGTCGTGATCTGCTGCGACGAGCCTATGCCCTTTGGCCAGTGCACTAGTTGAAACGTTAACTACACTCTACCTGATTGGCGCTTAAATCTGAACTTCTAACTCGAGTCCTGCGCCGCATTCCTAATATTCCTCAACTCAACATTTTTCAACTAAATAACATCATTAACATCTCGATAACTTTTTTTTCAATAAAGTTGTGTAATTTAAATTTAAATTTTGTTAAAATTTTTATTCAAAATTGCAAAACACACGACACACATCCACTCAATTATGAAACGCATTGTATGAAATGCTCCAATAATAAGTTGTTGTTTTTCGTTGAAAAACAACAGCGCCGCTGATTTTATTCGCACCGTGCGCGGGCAGCGGTTCAGCGGTCTTGATGTGCCCTTAGTTGAAACGTTAGCTATACTCTACTTGATTGGCGCATAACTCTGAATCTCTAACTCGAGTCCTGTGCCGCATTACTAACATTCCTCAACTCAACATTTTTTAACTAAATAGCATCATTAACATCTCGATAATTTTTTTCAATATAGTTGTGTAATTTCAATTTTGTTAAAATGTTTATTCAAAATCGCAAAACAAACGACACACAATTATGAAACGCACTGTATGAAATGCTCCAACAAGTATTTCATAAAAAAGTTGTTGTTTTTCATTGAAAAAAAAATCTGGAAACAGCACAACATCGCTTCAGAACAAACTTTAAAACAAGTCAAAGTTAGGTTTGGAAGTAACGATTATTTTTAAAACACGGACGAGTGAAAGCAAACCACTAATCTTGAATTGGTGATAATTGATTTTTTTTTTAAAGTTAGGCGCACCACTCTTTTATGCCTTCTTTTCAGGACATGAGAGTTAAACTTCTCAAAGTTGACACTTCTCTGTTCGAAAACTTGTTTTCAAAAAAAAAGTCTCGTGTTCAAAAAACCACAATTTTGCCAAGGTGGTCTCTTATCGGCTCCTTTCCTTTCAAACTCAGATAATGCCTGTGGTGCATGACTCTATTCTAACTTTTTAATTTGCAAATTTTCAAAATTTTCAAATTTGCAAAAAAACTGCGTACAAATGTGTGCGGTTTTGTATTTATTAAAATATATAATTAAAGAGCATGTTTAAAATAATTAAATATGTTATAATTAACTACTTCATTAAATTTTAAATTATTTAAAGTAGGCTCCTGACTTACGAAGCATATTTGCCCAAAATAGGCATTTTTAAACAGGCCCGAAAACGCCTTTTGGCTTGTAAACCAAGGATACACAATTCGTTTTAATTTTGTTTTACAATTTCACTTTCAAATTTGATGAAGATGCTTTTGACCTTTAAATGACCCTTGATGAAGGTAAAAATGTTGATTGTTGACCCTTAACTAAGTTGGTCTCATAATGGGCCCTTAAGGTACCCTAGTGTTAGCCAGTCTTCAAGTACCCTGATTTTGGAGTTATTCTGATGTCGAGACCTAGGGATGTCGAAAGTGTTTCAGAAAATATACCGAATGTTAGAATAAAGAATGCTTAGAAAAGAGAAAAAATGTTTCGAAAAAGAATGTTTTAAAAAAGAAAAAAAATGTTTAGACAAAAATTGTTTCGAAAACGAAAAAATACTTCGAAAAATCAAAACAATGTTTCGGCCATGGACGACAGTAACTGAGCAGGGAAGGGAGGTTACCGTTATATTATTATAATATAATTATACAGTGGCGTCAAATAAGAACTGCACACCAAAAGTGTGCGGTTTTGTACTTATCAATATATATAAATAAAAAGTGCGCGGACAACGGTTCAGCGGTCTCGAGATGCGTAAATCAAAATAATGTTTCAAGAAGTTTCAAGTTCAAAAAAGAACAAGAATATTTCGAGAAAAAAAAACAAAATAAAAATGTTTAGAGAAAGAAGTACAATGTTTAGGAAAAATGGTTTCGAAAAACAATAGTTTGAAAAGGAAAAAATATGTATTAAAAAATGTTTCGAAAAAGAAAAACAATGTTAAAAGTAAAACGTGTCGAAATAGAAAAACTGTTTAAAAAATTGCTTCGAAAAAGATTGTTTTGAAAAAGAAAAAGAAATGTTTAGAAAAAAAATTATTTCGAAAACGAAAAAGATACTTCGAAAAATCAAAACAATGTTTCGAAAAAGAATGTTTTCAAAAAAATTGTTCAGAAAGAAATATTTCAAAAAAGTAAAAATAACTTCGAAAAATCAAAATCAAAACAATATTTCAAAAAAGAATGTTTTGAAAAAGAAAAAAAATGTTTAGACAAAAATTGTTTCGAAAACGAAAAAATACTTCGAAAAATCAAAACAATGTTTCGGCCATGGACGACAGTAACTGAGCAGGGAAGGGAGGTTACCGTTATATTATTATAATATAATTATACAATGGCGTCAAATAAGAACTGCACACCAAAAGTGTGCGGTTTTGTATTTATCAATATATATAAATAAAAAGTGCGCGGACAACGGTTCAGCGGTCTCGAGATGCGTAAATAATGTTTCAAGAAGTTTCAAGTTAAAAAAAGAACAAGAATATTTCGAGAAAAAAAACAAAAAAAAATGTTTAGAGAAAGAAGTACAATGTTTAGGAAAAATGGTTTCAAAAAACAATATTTTGAAAAGGAAAAAATATGAATTAAAAAATGTTTCGAAAAAGAAAAACAATTTTAAAAGTAAAACGTGTCGAAATAGAAAAGCTGTTTAAAAAAATGCTTCGAAAAAGATTGTTTTGAAAAAGAAAAATAAATGTTTAGAAAAAAATTAAGATACTTCGAAAAATCAAAACCTCCATGGGAAGGGGCCCGAATCTAGCAGTACTTTCCAACCCAACGTAGAATCGACTCCGGTTGTCACCTCCATGGAAGGGAGGTTACCGTTATATTATTATAATATAATTATACAGTAGTGGCGTCAAATAATAACTGCATACAGAAGTTTGCGGTTTTGTATTGATTAAAATATATAGTTAAAAAGCATTTTCAAAAAAATTGAATATGTTATAGTTAACTAGTTTGGACATCAAGAGAGTACCACGATTGTGAACAAAATTTCCATTTCTCCGTCAACAACGCTGAGGTGAAATAGAGGTTATCGACCTGCCAAACCTAAAAATGTCAAAGTTCCGGCCTTGAAAATTCTATCAGTGAAAGTTTAGAAAGGTCGAAAAGTGACCTTGGCAAGCGGAAAACGTTTCGGCGGATGAACTTTCTCCGCCACTTTCACCTCGACTTTTTAAAATTTGACTCAACCTGTATCCGCCGCGGCCACATAAGTGCACAAATCGTTCTGTACACCAGGTAAAACCGCCGTAAATTCTAAAAGTACAAACACCTTCTTCTCTTAAAATATTTTCAAAATTTATTGACTTTAATTAGAATAAGATAAAATTTAGTTTAATATGTTCTACAGTTTACTTTTATTTTTTTGAAACTGAAGCTAGCATTACTTTTTGAACACTTTTATTGAGTTCAGGTGACGAAACTGCGTCCCACGGAACCGTTACGCAATGACGCTCTAAGAATGCACGCCTGATTTCGATTTTCCACCATCTTCAGCCGACCGTTTGTCTTCACAATGTTTCAGAGACCCTTAACTTTTTTTAAATAATTTTTAAGGGCCCTTGCACGCCTTTGCGTAAGGAGTCCAGGAGTCACTGACTGCGCTTCTTCGTCTGTATTTATGGCACTAAATACACAAATTCAGAGACCCTGAACTTGCATTCCTTCATGCCGAAATTTTCCAGTTATATTTCCGAAAACATTGAAAATTTGCTTCATTTTTGTACTTATTTTGCATTGTAAATTTTTTATTCCCAGACTTGCAATAAATAAGCTTTCACAATTTATTAAAAAGCATAAATCATTAATATGTTAGGTTAGGTTACCCGTGCCACAGCAAACTGGCAGGTAAGGAGGTTACCGTTATATTATTATAATATAATTATACAGTGGCGTCAAATAAAAACTGCACACCAAAAGTGTGCGGTTTTGTATTTATTTAAATATATAATTAAAACGCATGTTTAAAATAATTAAAGATTGTAATATTAACTACTTCATTAATTTTTCAGTTATTTAAAGTAGGCCCCTGACTTTTGAAGCATATTAGCCTAAAATAAGATTTTTTTTAATTAGACCCGAAAACGTATTTGGCTTGTAAATTCATCACCCTGTCAACGGTGCACAAAACGTTTTGATTTTTTCTCAGAACTTCACTTTCAAAGATGGTGAAGATGTTCTTGACCTTTAAAGGTCAAAACCCCAACAAACCCCAATGATCAAAGGGTTGATCGTTGACCTTTATTTAAGTTGCTCACTTAAAGGTACCCTATTGTTCGCCAGTCGTCAACTACCCTGATTTTGGAGTTATTCTCATGTCGAGGACTGGGGTTGGCGAAAGTATTTCAGAAAATATACGGAGCGCGTCAAAAGTTTGGGTAGGCAGAGCCTTGTGCCTCGGTTTGAGCACATATGCCTTTCGTGCGTTTTTTAACTCGCGGAAGGTCAAGTACTAGGCCAGAATTGTGTCGGAGTGGACCAGGGCTGAACCACGTGACATGGACCTGTTGGTCGCTGGTGACACGGATGTCCTCCTCGTTGTCAATGATAGTCACTTCCGCTTGGTATCTTGGAAATGGATCCCGCTGTACATTTTTCTAAATAAACAGCTTCTAAAAATCGTATCGTAAAATTTCTTTCAAAATCACGACAAAAAATTGTTTAAAAAAATCTATAAAAAGTCTTTCTTATGCAAAACCTATAACGTTAATTACAAGCGCTTCGAGTAGTTAATTATAGAAGTTGGAGTTCATATTGGGAACAGAGTAGGATATTTAGTCAATAAAGTATACATTTAACTTCTCATTATCGGCTTTGCATAGAATTAATAAAGTACAACTGTAATAAATCGTCATCAACGATCATTATTCCACTCATTCTTAAAATAGCTGTTTCCTAACTCACTTTTATTATATTGAAAAGTGAACATAAGTGGGTGTTCCATTTACTTCTCAATCAGTAGAGATCTATTTTCCTCTCTGAAGCGACAAAGGTTAGGATGAGTTGCCAATACCAGAAAAGCGCTTGCAGAATCTGATCACAGATTGTGGTCCGTTCACCCTGAACAGTCGAAATATGAACAGTTCAGAAATATTGACATTTTATTGTTCAGTTGTAGTGTTTTTATTGATGTCACTTAAGTACCCATAAAGTACCCTAGTCTTCAAGTACCCCTTGAGTAGCCCTTGTTTTCAAGTACCCCTTATTTTGAGCAACTCTGATGTCGACGACTAAGAATGGTGAAAGTTCCCTTGAAAATATACCGAGCGCCTCAAGAGTTTGGATTCGGAGGACCTTTTGCCTCGGTCTGGGCATATCCGCCTTCCGTGCATTTTTAACTGTCGGGAGATCAAGCACTTGGCCAGAATTGTGTCGGAGTGAACCAAGACTGAACCAAGTGACATGGACTTGATGGCCAATGGGGACACGGATGTCCACCCCGTTGTCAATGACGAGGCACTTCCGGTTGGCATCTTTAAAATGGAGCCCATGGTACAGTTTGTTCTGTTCCAAAAAATCTTTTTCAAAAATCTTTTTCAAAAGCCTTTTTTCAAAAATCTGCTTTAAAAACCTTTTCGAAAAATCTGTTTAGAAATTTTTTCTTATCATTTTCTTCCTAATTATACTTTTCGCATTTTACATGTACACGAAGAATGTTATTTTCAAAAATGCAACTGGACTCTAGATTTTGGACAATTAAATTTTTAATCTAATTATACAGTGGCGTCAAATAAAAACTGAACACCCAAAGTGTGCGGTTTATATTTATTAAAATATTTTATTAAAAAGCATATATAATTAATACGCCATAAGAAACTGCTTTATTAAATGATTTATTTTGAATTATTTAAAGTAGGCTCCTGACTTTTTAAGCATATTAGCCTAAAATAAGATTTTTTAAGTAGGCCCCAAAACGCCTTTTAGCTTGTAAATTCATCACCCGGTCAACGATACACAAAACGTTTTGATTTTTTTTTTCAGAACTTCACTTTCAATGTTTGTGAAGATATAAAGGTCAATGACCCTTGATGAAGGTGGAAGGGTTGATCGTTGACCTTTGATTAAGTTGGTCACATAAACGACCCTAGTTTAAGCCAGTCGTCAAGTACCCTGATTTTTTAGTTATTCTCATGTCGAGGGCTGGGGCTGGCGAAAGTAGAAAATATACCGAGCGCGTCAAAAGTTTGAGTAGGAAGGGCCTTATACATATACTAGCGAAATCCCGGAAGAACAAATTTTCCGGTTTCAGTAAATTAGGGAGACCCCCGAGCACGACCTGCGTTTTTACGAAAAGTTAATTTAGCTAAATATTTAGTTGTCCAATCAAAACAGAGTTTGTATTATTGTCGTCAGCATCAATGGCTGGCCAATTATTTCAACATGGAGTTTCGCTTCCAGCGTTTTTCAGCGAATTAGATTGTAAGTCATGTCTATGGTGGGCAAAATTTTACTATTATTGGGGCTATATCAATTACTACTAATTTTGGGTCACTGAAAACGAATATGCAATTGGATTTAGGCGAACTCGTCAAACAAAAAAGTTATGATTTTCTGACATCTTTAATTTTGCATGACAAGTCCATATGATTTTTTTTTCTAACTTTACTTTAAATTGTTTTTAGGTTTTTGTTAGGATAGGTTTCGGTTTCGGTTTCGGTTTTAGGTTTAGTTTTAGGTTTAGGTTTAAATTCCAAAAATAAAAAAATCCTATACATTTTGCATTGAAATTTAAAACTTTCAAAAATTCATAACTTTTTTGTTTGACGAGTCCGCCTTAATCTAATTGCAGATTCGGTTTCAGCAACCCTAAATCAGTCTAAAATGGCATATTAATTTACTATCGAGGTTTCGCACGCGCGCACGCACGCACAGATTTCAATACGGTGATTACTATGGTAAATATTATTTGAAGGTTCAGAATATTTCCTGGCGGCCATGCATGCGCCTCTCTGGTATTTTGAAGTTTGGCGGTAGAGTGAGATTTTCGAATAAGGGAAGTTGAACGGCGCACAACTCCACCTCCAGTACAGCATATTCGCTCTTTGTTTCGAACCCAATTAAATTTAAATGTTTACCTAATTAAATAAACATCAAGTGTTTTGCCCCAATTCCGTAAAATAAACAAATTAAACAATAAACAACAATTTTGTTTACCTCCGTGCTTCGTTTCCTAAAAAAAAATATTGCATTCTGGTATGTTAGCTATTATTGAAAAAAGATCGTTTTCTAAATAGATATTCTGAAAAAATGGATTGGAAATAACTCAGTTTTAAAATTGAAAAATTATCCACCCAATTATGAAACGCACTGTATGAAGTGCTGGAACAATTTTTCATGAAAAACGTTGTTGTTTTTCATTGAAAAAAAAAACCAACATGAAAAAGCACAACATCGCTAATTCCTGCGCCGCCATTCTTGAAAATGCGCGTTTGGGAGCGGCTTTATTTGAAAATATATTCGAGCCCTTTGGTGTCCGCCGCCGTTTCTGGAAGGTTATGTTTTAATCAAGAAGTAATTGGTTAATTAGTTCAAATGTCAAGTCATCCCATTGTTCAAATTTCCCCTTGAATCCACAACCTATCGCTTAATTATACTCCAAAATATAAAACAAAATTTGGATGAATTTTCTTGCAAAAGAATGAAAAGTAAACGTTTCCATCCCAAATGCACCAAATCGGAAAAAATTTCATCCATTCTGTCTCATAGTGTCTGCTTTGCAGGAATTGAGTGAATGTTCCAGGTCCAGGATTTTTGGCCTCCAGAAATTCCAATTTATGACTTATTTCTGATCCGTCCAATTCATGGAATATGAAGGATAGATATGGCTAAAGAAAAAGCCTCTCAAAACACTATTTTAAAAAAGATAAGAATTTGGTACTTAATTACTGTTCATATTCTAAAAGTAAAGCTTACCGAAATTTTTGAATGTTAAAGTGCAGGCATTTAAACCATGTCTAAGTTTCGTACAAGTTTAGCACTTGTCCGGGATTATTTTTTCTCAGCCGATGCTACCCGATACGTAGAATAGAATTTAAAAAAAAAAACACAAACTTCTGAGCGAACATGGTTGAAAGTGTGTAACTGAATTCCCACTATTGCTGCGTTATAGTTATAAAATTCTTAGATATGTAGCAAGTCTAATTGAATCCAAGTCTCATGAAGGTGATTTTCCTGTATTAGTTAGCTGTAAAATCGTTGACAATATTGTCACGGGCTACTGGTGACGTATCGACGGGGGGACTGAAGGGCAATAAGGGGATGGTGTATCGACGACTAATGTCACTAGAGTGACAGAATGTGCAAATAACCTTTTATTTGCACGAGAAAGACAAAACTGTACAAAGGTCAATGACGGACAACTAACAACTAAACCGTCGAATAGACAATGATCAGAACTGATGGCTCAACGTCGACTAAGCCCCGAGGAACTGTGCGTCACCCTTATTTATAAGGGTGAGCTGAAGGACAAATCATGAACTCTACCAACTAACAAAGTCGTAAGACATGTGCATAACTGTCTAAACTGATAAGGCTAAAAATAACCAGACACACGTCTGCATAAGATGTGCTACTGACTATAATAACCTACTGATGTCGCGTCCAAGGGGTCGATGACTTCTTGGGCGTGACAATATATCTTAATAGGGCTCATTTTTGCCTGTTTTTTTTTTACATATACCGTGAGGACCACGAAAAAGTATACACTCCGATTGGTTTCCAGGGAAATAAGGGCAATTATTAGTAGTTTATGGGGAGCTAATTAGAACTTTAAAATGTGACAGTCATTTTTGGAATCAATTGAAACGAATTCGCTATTCCAAATTTTAGGATCTTTGTTAAAAAGTTTAAGCATAGTTAACTATGGTTCAACACTAAACCTGAACGAGGCAAAGAAAATCATTTTAACACTTAATTTGAGCAATTAAAAAAAACAATATAGCATGAAGTAAAATTTTCAGAAATTTTGGAATCAAATACTCCTCCATTTTTTCGAAAAAGAAATGGTTTGTTTACTTTTGAGTGTATACTTTTTTGTGGCCCTCACTGTATATACATAATTACAATTTTATTAAGTAATTAATTAAACTGCATGTCTATGATTCATTTCGTAGAAACAAGTCTTAAAGTAGTGTACAGTTATGTTTCATTTTTAGGGTTTATGTTTATGTATGCGTTGTTATAAATTTAATTTAATTAACTAATCCTGGAATTTGTAAATTAGTTTTAGCTTTTACTTAGTTTATTAGATTAATTATTATTATATTTATATTTATTATTCTATTCTATTATTTATATTTAATTATTAAGTTTATTATTATTATAGTTTGGTATATTATGACGTTTAAAATGAGGGTACAAAAATAATTGTGAAATTGTCCATACGCGTTGCGCTCTAAAATCGGGTTTTTACTTTCGTGGGGTAACTCTTTATCAACACCCCTTCATACACACAAAAGAGAAAACCGGAGCGAGTTGCCCGACATGCGACCGTCGATTCTTATCGGCTCCTTTCCTTTCAACTCAGTTAATGCCATTGGTGCATGACTCTATTCTAACTTTTTAAGGTTGTCTTATTACGGGCTTACCACACCTAATATGAAATTTGAGACTTTTGAATTTTGTAATTAATCATGAATCCCGACTATATACATGTGATTCAATTAAGACGAAAAAATTCACAACTGCTCAAATGGGTTAGGCATTGATAACTTTAAAGCTAAGCGTTCTACGACAAACCGCCTGACAACTGCTTTGAACGATACCACACATGCCTATGCAGTATTGCAATGGCGATATTTAGTCAACGGCGACATCTACAGCAAAATTTTCGACATTTTTCTATAACAGCACAATGTGCTTTTAAAATGTTTCGAAAGATATCACACCGTCTTTGTGGTATTGGAATTGTTGAAATATTGTCACCGGCGACATCTACTGCAGTAGTTTCAACATTTTACTATTGCAGCGC
>JAQFYP010001643.1:0-14807 GCA_034694865.1 Bilobella braunerae
TTTTTCAACACTTTGAACTGAGTTCTTAATTAGGATATCCAGTTCCTTTTTCAATTCCAAAACTTTGGGAAAACAACGAAGTAGTGTTTCCCGATAATATTTAAATAAGATAATTTATATTTTGTCAAAATGTGGATGACTAAATAAATGTAAAAAAAAAAGGAATATGACCCGGACTTTTTTTTTCGAACCCATATGTGACTTCACCGTTACTTATTGAGATGAATACTAGCGTCAGTTTGTCTCCATTTCTAGCACAATACCGCAATAAATTTCGTATAACATTTGGGGCCGCAACGGTATGACGGATTAATTCGAAAAATATCACAAGAAAATAAATCAAGCAACTAGATTACTAACCTGATTTTTCTGCTTCTCAATGATATATTCCTGCATTTTAGTTAAACACGAGTCATAGTAGCGTTCTACACTAACGCAGGCATTGACAAAGCCTGGTTTCAAGGTTTCACTCCATACGCCAATGTAGTCGACAGCTGGATGTGTCAACTTTATTTGCAAATCATTTTAAAATATAGTAAGAATGGGAATTTCACAAACAAAACTATTTATCTGAGATGCTCGTACTTGGTATGACTCGAACGGTGCTTTTTCAGGATGGAACAAGTTGGTCACTTCCTTGGTCAAATTAAAATCCGATTGGAAATCGATAATGTCAAACTGGAGCAAAATCCTATGTCCACCCAGCTTAGGCTGTTTACTTTCTGTTTCCTATAAATATATTTTGATAAATTATGCACCTCCTCGATCAAGTTATTTGAGAAACTTTATTTGAGAAGATAGTTTTTCACTGATTTTCGGGTGTAGAACAATTAAAGTAACCCCCACCACATAACACACAGATCTCAACCAATAAGCATATATCGATGACCCAGCACATAACTTTATTTGTAAAGTATGGTTATTTGATATTTCACGGCTAGTCAACATATAAGGAATGTGGTAGAGAAGACTCATTAGCACACATGTATGCAAATGAGGGTGGTCTTTTGTAATATAACAAATACTATTGGAAAACTGATCTGACAAACTCCGTGTCCTCTGACCGTGTAGACTAATTCCGAAATTACAGACATGTGAGCACAGTCAGAAGTTAGGCAATTCCTTACGCGCAAAACCGTCAGCAAAGACATTTTTGTGAATAATGGGGGATTCGAACCCCTGTTCTTAGGCTGGCTAATGGAGAGAAGTCTAATCCCGAAATTTACCACTACAAAAACTCGACCATATTACTTACTTTGTGCTAATTTCAGCATCTGAGTTGCATAAAATCCGGTGAAAATGCGATAACGGTCAACCTTTGATGGATCTAAAGCTATATTTTTACTGCTTTTAACGGTGGTATTGAATCGTTTCAAAGTGATGACGGACTTTAAAAGCCTAGAAAGTTTGGACTACAGAATTTTCTTTTTGCGTGATACATATAAGGTACTCTTTTTGAACAGTTCTCATTAAAGAATTTTAAGTATAACTCACGATTTAAAAAAAAATTTTTAATTTTAAATGATTATGTAATTCCGCTGTCTTTTTCAACATAAAGTTGTTATATGTATCTGCAAACAAAATTTCTTGGTCAAGATCGGTGGTTTACTTTGGGGGCACTGTTATGTTACACAGAGGAAACGTACTACGTACATTTATATTTCGACAGATGACCTCTCAGACCCTTCTATTTGAAAATTGTACTGTTTATTTATGGATTTAGTTTGTCGTTGATGACAAACATAAAATTTGTTGATTTGATTCACAACTTCATTAAGGAAACAATGCTTATTACTAACCAACATTGGGTGCTATGAGTAAGTATGATATTTCTGTCTACGTTTTGGTAAAGTACGTGTTTAGACATACGCTTTTACTACTGTGAATGATCATTGGATGTTCTTTGATCACCACATAAATACGCTGTTTTATAAGCAAGCAAAATATATTTCAAGACTCAGGTCAAAAGTCTGTTGACCTGGCAGAGACCATAGTTTAAAAAAACGTGCGGGAATAGCTGCAGCATTTTGGGCATGTGGGGTTTGTGCTTTTAGTCAAAGGGATCATAATAGGGCTTATAAATATCATTTTATGGTCGGCAAACCCAGAAATGACCCCATATACCACAACAGTCATATATTTGTGGCCTATTTCCTAATCTTGTTTTAGAGGTGTTTTTCCGCAATTAATAAGCCAAACTTACACTATTGTTACCGGCACAGTAAATTGTTGAACCATCCTTTGAATTGCCGCATTTTTTAGGTAAGGGCATATGTTTCACTGTGATTGCAGCATTTTGAGTTAGCTATAATATGATTGTTATGTTATGAACATAAGATGAAGACGTGATGTTTGTTGGTTTTATGGAAAATAAACTATTTGATTTCTAAATTTTTCTTCTTTTTTTAAATAAGGTAACTATAATTTGGTAAATTCTATAATTTTATTGAAAGTTCTAATCACTTTTCGCCACTTTATGGTAATGTAATGCACACTTGAGTACTCAAGTACTCAAACTGTGTTTATTTTATGAATAATAATTGTACTTACAATATATTCCGGCTCAACCGCGTTCAATTTTTGCAAAATTCGTTCAGTACTGATTACCTTCACAATGTTGTCAAACTCCATGTTCAATAAAAAAATGGTCACACGAGCCGTGTGCGATGTATAGTATGCAAAGTATCGGTACCCTTCGAAAGCGTTCTTCTAAAAATGAAATATTCTAATTACTTTTTCAGATGTGTGTCGAGCCTTCTTCCAACTATATTTCGACCATAATAAAGCGACATTTTATTCGGAAGTATTTTTACAAAATCCAAAAACCTGTTGTAAATTTTTATAATAATGCACATTTCACCGACTAGTTAAACTTGTTGACTGTAGTTTTGAAAACCAAATATTCTTAGAATATTGTAGTTTTGTAGCCGAAAGTATTTGAATATTCCCCATTACTGAATTTTACGGTAATCTGACGTAAATATTATTTATTATTAAATCAGGTTTTACTTTACTATTTTAGTTTTAAACACATTTCAGCCTTATGATTTGTACAAAATATACAACACTCAATTAATTTCTCAAGCATAGGGAAAACAAAAAAAAACTCCAATGGGAGGCTTACTCTGTTCAGCTTTATCATGGATTCGACTCCGGTGTAAAATAAATTGTCAGTTTCAAGATTGAACCTTGACGTCGAGACCAGAGACTTTATGCTTTCTGCAGATTTTCTACGTTCCAAAGCATTGTCGTGTCCAGAAGGTTGATCTTCAGCCAAGCATGTGGAAAAGTCTGGAAGTGATTTTGTCGTTCTCATTTCTTGTGGGCTGTTTGCATTATTTTCTTTTAGAGGTGGATCGTGCAGTATGGTTGGATATATATCATGTTTCTCCAAATATGCTTTGTCGTCATTCGATAAATTTTTTTGACTTTCCTTCAGATTTAATATATTTAGGACAAAGTACGACACGAAATTGCTCATCTAAATAAATGGGATGATAAATAAATATATAATGTAAAAATAAAATATAAATAATAACACAAAATAAAAGCGCGTTGTGGCGCTTTAACTGTGCCACGCGACTGTAACTACTCTGTTGAAACATAATCAATCAATTTCGTCATTCATTCCCAGCAGACAGACAATAACCCAAAGTAAAAATTGTTGTGAAAGAGGGTTAAAAAATTTTTTTTGCTCCAAACGTTGAGAAATGTTGAGAAACGTGAAAATTCATTAAAATCTAGAAAAAAAAATTTTTTGGAAAATTTTCAAGTTTGTACTTTGAAAATTTCTGGAACAGACATCTGGCGATTTTATTACCCTGTTTTCAACAGAGTAATAATGGGCCCAAGCTAGCATCTAAAATTACAAAAAAAAATCTGTATAAAATTTAGCCTATAATAAGACGGATAACCTTTATTTCCTAAGCGCAAGTTATAAATTTCAATAATAAAAAGTAGTTGATAACTTATATAACATTAAAAAAGGGTCAAAGAGATCAAATAAAAAAATGATTCAATTTTACCTACTGTTACGTTTACACTTAACACATACAAGCTACGGCATTAATACAGATCTTTCTCAATTTTGGTTTAAAACACTTATTCCATGCAAAGTAAATAGATAAATATAGTTTTCTGACCTTTGGAACTGGCAACGTATCTTGCGACATTTTAGTTTTCATCAAACGCAATCCTTTGTCATAAGGTGAACCAAATTTTATAAAGATGTGAAACATTGACGTTCCTTTTCTCAGCCCCCATGCAATCCCAGCAAAACGAAAATAAGTCTTTACTCCCTGGGAATTATCATAATGCATATTTTTTAATGCTTATGGTAATAAAATTTAGAAAAAAAACACGGCAAGTGGAATTTTAGAAAAAAAAGGTGTAATTACGATTCAATTTTTTGCAAATTTTTGACAATCTAAGTTTTAGAAACAAACTATGATAACTTATTTTTGGAAATTAACTTTGTTTTGATACAGCAAATATGTTAAAATGTCTCAAAATGTTAGCCAATTTATAAAATCCTAGATTAATTTTTGTTTACTTTATCCTTTGTTTTCAAATAAAATGAACAGGAAAGTGGTCGTAGACAAATTGAATAAACGATTGATTGATTGAAATGGTCGTAGAAACATTTACCAAAACAAGGACAGAGGGATACTCAGGAGCAGTTTTCAAGTTTTCTTCAACCACTTGAGACGTTATGTTTTCTTCGGATATTCCTTCTAAATCCAAGTTAGGTATATAAACGCTACATTTCTCGTCATAGTTTCCAGGATCGTCAAGGAATAATTTAGCTTCTTGGGTAAGCTATAGTTTTAAAATGGAGCGAGGTAAAGAAAAATATTCTAATAACCTAGTTTGAATTTCAAAATTTGTCAGTAAAATGTCACCTTATGATTGGACGTTAATGGTAAATTATCCGGTCTTATCGAGTTTAGCTCCTCAAGCAAGTTCGGTAGAGTTCTCCAGCAATAAAATTCAACAGTAGTATAGTTCTCCGTGTGGACAGTCCCCAAAATATTGCACTCATTATTTTCCTATGATAAACATGGTAGTTGCAGTAGTTCTTATTTTTAAGGTAGTTTGCAATAATTATTATGCTGTGCATGGCTCACATCAGAAAAATTGTAAGGAGTTTCACCAAAGAACGCCTGATAAAAAGCTAAATTTAGAGCAACGCTATTATTCAGTTTCTTAGGATATTCTCCTAAAGAAGTTACACGTGTGGCTTCTCCAAAAATATCTGTGGTATTCTTTACCTAAATACGGCACAATAAATTTAACATTTAAGCTTTTTGCCTTGAATGTAGACTGTCATGAACTCACAATTGGAGATTTTGTATCCAATCCATTTTTTGTAAAAGTGGCAGTGCGGTGTATAAGGGATTCGAACACCACTTGGATTTTATAACCAATGTATTTACCATTACAATGTTTTGGCGGGTCAACGCCAGTATCAATTTCCCATGTAATTGTTGCGTTAGATCCTGTAACGTGGAAAAGCTGCAAAAGAAGTTTAGTAATGTAGATACTAATAAACATCTTGAAATTACTTCGTTACCTCGGCGTTGTTTTGTGTTATGTTTAAAATAGCGTCAAAAACAACGCTCGCTAGTGTGAAACCTAATGGGTATGCTCTTCTGTGTTGGTACGTAATAAGATTAAAAAATGAGGCACTGGTTTCTTGGGTAGTTGAAACTGATGACTCCGACGATATGCCCTAGTTTAGTATATTAAAACGCATTAAAAACAATAAAGTGAATAATTTGCTTATGTTTATAATTAGTAGATTTTTAGCACAAATCTGTTGTTCAAAGATGGGCCAAATGATGACCTGTTGTTTTATAACTTAAAACAAAAGTATATATCATGTTAAGTAGAGTAGAGTTATTCAAACTATTTCACAAAACCTAACCTTAATGGTGTACATTTCTGTTTCAAATTAGATGAATTTACAAAGCTTAAGTAGAAAAAAGGACTCTAAGGAGAAAATGAGGCTAGAAATTGCTAAACTATACAACAATTCAAAATTCAAAATTCAAATCAGATTTTTGGTCTCTTGGCATTCAGGTCATTTAAGTCCTGATCTTCCATACCTCAGACTCGCCTATACTAGAGGCTCAACTCATAGAGAAGGGGTGACTCTATGAGGATTCACTGGTTTTGAATTGTCAGTAGATTGTAGACCCCGGCACATCTCTAACTGACCAATACCAGTGAATGCCAACGCCCCGTACTGTCACCGAGCCAAGCGTGGTATTAAAGTGTCATGCAAATAGCGAGCCTCGAACCCCCGACGCTTGGGTGAACAACCAAACAACGGGCCACTCGGCCACACCACCACAGACAATTAATTTATATTTGAAAGTTTAGAATATATTATACAAATTAGATAATTAGGCGAAATTTAATATACTGTTAAATAATATTAAAAATATTATCTCATTTTTTTCTCGTTTTGTCTGTTATATACTTATAGAACTCGTCTTACTCAAACGAGATTTTATACAAAGTGTAAAATAGGCTAATTTTATAATAAAAACATTACATGAATTATAGTTACAAGGTCACTTACCGGAACGATTAGTTTAAATTTATTTCTTCCAATTGAATCGGCGTGTTCAAAACTTTGAAGCTGAGCATTTAGACAATCGATTGCAGCCAAAAAGATGTGTTCAAAGTAAATGGTAACTTTCCAATTGTTGCTCGACTCATCGGATTTGCAAAGAACGGTTATGACTGTCTCCATAAACGTACATTCCTAATGAAATAAAAAATTATGCTGTACTATCATATATTAATTTATGAATTTTTTTTCCATTCGTTTAAATTACTCAAAAGAGTTTTTTTTTATTGCAGCAGATACTTATGTGATTCTCCTAGTTCTCTAATGATTCAATTTCGAAAGCTTTTTTTTAAAAAGCCATCTAACAAAGTACCAATTAGAGATTTAACAAGAAGGATCATTGTCCTAGAAATTACCTAATTATTTTTTTTTTCAAAGAAAAAACTCAACATACTGCATATATATAATGCATATACATAATGAAATGCAATGACCCAATCGTACTAAAAATTTTCGGATAAGACTTACCTTGAGAGTTTCCGACAATACTACATCAAATGCGTGCAGCTTGGTTAATGCTATTGATTTATTTACATCCTTCTGTTGTTTCAACACAAAAAGTCCTGATTCTGCGGACGGAATTCCTGAAGACTATAAAAAATGTACTATCAAATCAAACGCATTTCTCATGTAACACTTTATTCCGGAAAGGCAAATAGGCCATTTCCGTTTTTCAACGTATATATATATTTGGTGTTTTAGGGTATAATTTGGGTGATGCGGTAGAGCGGGTTTAAAGTAAAACAGATTTACGATTTGCATACAATGAAATTCAAATAACTTACGTTGACGAAAAGTAGCACTTTCTCTGGATCTAGTCTGGCATTGTTTTCTTTTGCGATGCCAAGTGCGTAGTATTTAATTAAAATTATCCTCATCTTAGTACTTCCTTCTTCATTTTTATGTACCATAAATTTGACATAGTCTGTATCAATGCTTGTGAGCTAACATTTTTATAATAAGCTATTAAACATTCAGTTGTATTGATAGACCTTTGCTACTATGCGCTGAACAAATATTGTTTTAATTTTTTCGCCAAGCTAAAACATGCGTTACTCGTGAAGAAAACAATCAAATCGTTCAAAATTCAACTTACGAATTTGAAAAATTTGTTATCGTTTTCAATAGTAGAATGGAGCAATGTATCCAAGACCGTCTTAGCTTCGCTCGTTTCATCAAATGGATTTTCACGCATAATTATTAATTCATCTCCTCCGGCATCAAAATGCTTAGTGTGCAAAGTGAGAAGGTTTTCAATTTCGGTTGCCTAAACAAATTTCACATTACTATTTATGCTACCTTTTGACCTATGATATTTAAATTTGAACCATTGACGCGTATGTTGAAAAGTACCAATTCTAGATTGTCGTTATGCTATTTTGTGCTACCCGCATTTTGTTCAATGTTTTATACAATTTAATTTTATTAATAATTTTCAGAGCTCCTATAGCGTTTAATTAAACAAAAATAATTTTCAAGAAGACATAGCTTGAATACTCTCCAAAAATACGCATTTTCTTTTTACATCCAATCAAAGTTCTGATTTTTTTTTAGATTTGAAAATTTTTGAACATCAGTTTCAAAGTCTCATTATAACATGATAACAATCTGATATTGGTACTGAACAACATACGGGAAATTGGTTTATATTGTCGTGTCAAGAGCCAAAATGCTCGCGTTGTAAGAATATTTGAGGACAAAAAATGCATTACGTTAAATTCCTTTTCTTCCAGACGACGTAGATCCTTATTTTCACGTAATTTGTTTAGCGCCGCATCGTAATATGACTCTGTAAGTAAGCTATACGTAAAAACTGCGTTGTATTTCTCCTTACCTAAGTTAGACAACTTCACAGAAAGTCTAATTTTGTAGAGCCCTTCATGATCCTACGGATAACAACGTATATTCATATTATTGCGGAAAGTGGTTCTATGTTATCCTTAACTTACAATGTCTGCTCTGGCCATTATTTCGTCAACAAATTCTTGTATAGCACTCTCCTCTATTTGTTTACCAATATCCTGCGGTTGCAGGGTTTTACTAAATTTATGATAAACTTCAGTAGGATACAAGCTAGCATCGGTCGTTGGTGTTTTCGTCTGTACCTTAAAAATAAATGTCCTTTTATTTTCATAAACATCAATGAAATGTACAGAAAAATTTATGTTTATGTTAGTTTAAGTCTGTTTTGTTTTCCTGCGTTTATTTATATACTGTTTGTAACAACTATTTTCAAGTCCTCTGCCGACCGTAAGGTTTTAAATGAACATTTCAAAATCAAATAATTGATTCATATAATTAGAATAATAAATCATGTTAAAATTTGGAATTCAATTGTGAAACAAACCCAAAAACATTATTTTCGGCAAAGTAATTAGCCGTAATATGACTTCCAGGCAGGTTAATAAGTAAGTGAATTTGGTTGTATTGTCTATACTTACGCCCAAAACTTTCATCAAATGGGGGAGTGAATTTTTTTCTCGTTGCTCGTTCCAGTAGTGAATTGTCGTGCCTGTGTAAGTTTCAAAAAGTATTCTCATTCCCCACTTTTCGTCGCCCTCGACTTTCACTACACCGCCAATTCCAACTCTTCCAACAGCGTCGTCAAGAAGCTTTTAAGTAATAGTTATATTGATTCCGTTTACGTTATCTATTCAAAATGCTACTACATATGGGAAATTTTCTTACATCTGGACAACGTACGAGTACATTATTAATATAGGTTGAGCCATATTGATTTAGCGTCCATTTATTTTCAGCACCAGGTACAAACCAGCTGAACGCACTTTTTTGAAACGAAGTTAATGGAATGTCACAATATTGATATTGTGGTCCAATTTTGTCTGGATGAGTGTCGGTATAGGTATTCTGCGCAGTGGTGCACAACTGTAAAAGAATTTTTTAAGTATTGAAATTTGATTTATTTCAATTATAGACCTTTACAAGTTACCATTTACAATACTCGCAATGAAAACTTTACTTAAGATTTGTGTACCTAATTTAAGTTACAATACATTTGACTTTTACTATTGACCCAAATGAACAACTGCATTCACTTGTAGCTTGAGGGTAAAATAGATGTTTTACCTCTTCGTCATAATGTAATGTCTTATTAATCCGTTTTCCGTTTAACTCTTGAAGTAAACCATAT
This sequence comes from Bilobella braunerae, assembly GCA_034694865.1. Classification (NCBI taxonomy): domain Eukaryota; kingdom Metazoa; phylum Arthropoda; class Collembola; order Poduromorpha; family Neanuridae; genus Bilobella; species Bilobella braunerae. Next base: position 9,789 of record JAQFYP010001643.1, read on the forward strand.
TTTCTTAATGTCGCCTTAACTTCGTAAAACAAGGTACCAGACACAATTATCAACAATCCTTGAATAATATTGTGTGGCTTCATTTAACTGTTTAACTAGAAAAAAACACAAAATCACATAATGAACAAAAATTAGACTATATTCTTACAGTTCTTATTTTAATAAAAAAACATGTGTGTATTTTACACTAAAAATGTTGCTACTTTGTATTTGCTTATACTAGAAAGCCAAACTTGTCCTATTACAGAAGTATTTCTTTCTTTTTAATTTAAATTAGAAGCGATGCTTATCTCTAGCGTTTATTAGAGTGCTGGTATTTTGTTGTGTGACCAAGAAGGAAACGGCTCTCTTTGTAGTCGCTCCCTTTTCGACCTCTACTTTCCTACTGGGATTACCTTTGAGAGTTGCACATGCGGATTCTGAGTCTAAACTAGAACCCCCTCCCCCACCACCCTCATTTTGTCACGCACGCTTCGGTTTTTATTAATATAGATATGAGGTCCAAAGTAAAGGGAATAAAGTAAATGAGTGTAGTGACTGAGATAATCGCTGTACTCGGACCGACTTACGTACGGACAGACAGAACAAAAACAAAATAATTACTACTACAAACTTCATTAATCGAAATTTGTCTTGCTTCTGAAAATCTAATCACAACTCAAAGTAGAAAAGAAATATAAAAAGTTCAAATGTTGTATTGGAATCAGTGAAAGGTAGCAGTGACGCTTATGTAACATTAAATTCCATTACATGGGAGTACACGAATTTTACCTAGTCCTCTAGTCAGTTTGTAAAAGGGACATTAAGACAAAGGCGCACAAGTGACTCAGAAAAGTTTAGAATAGTCTATTTCTGGTTAAACTTACGCTTACCAAATTCCCAAAACTAATAAGAATAAATAACTATTCCTTGATACCAATAATTTCATACAAATCAAACATACTCCGCGTTCATCTTCAAGTTAGACTTCAAGGTGTACTATTAAAAAAGACGTTCGAATTCAACCTTAAATCTTTTTATCCTATTAAATTTATAAATTGTTAGAATTTGGAAGTTACTAATGAGAGCAAATCAAAAATTTAAGGTATGCGTATTCGCACCTTATAAATGAATTTTTCCTAACTCGTTGTTGTGTAAAATTTGGATCCCAAACTTGTGTTATTTTTTTTTAATAAAATCATTGACCGGATAATTGTTTTGATACAGAAAATATATTTTGAAAAAAAACATGTTTAACGTTTTTTTTTAAAAAATTTATTACCTTAATGAGCCATTTCATTTCTCAACCATTTCCTAATCTGAAATATATTGTAACGGACAGTATCTTTACTGCAACCGGCTCAAATTTTACAACGTGCTACCGAGTATAACTGTACTTTAATGGTAAAATTAAAAAAAAATAACAATACGATCGACAAAACTTATCCAGGCAGGTAGCCGCCGCAGTCTAGTGGTTAGTGCATTGCACTCTCCACACTGCACTCGTGGGTTCGAATCCCACGGCCTCCTCCGTCCTCATGTGTGTGGTTTTCCCACTGGGTTTTTCCACACACCTCGGCCCGAATTGGCGTGAGGACATCGGGCATAGGGCTCCCCACCCCCTTGTGGGTGGCTAGAGCGCGCCCTCGAGCCCCATAGGCTGAGCCTCAGGGGGTTGTAGCGAATCATAATAAAAAAAAAACTTATCCAGGCAAGTGAATGTTATTCCATAAATGGATGTGACAGTCGGAGCCAACATATTACGTTTTTTACCATTGTAATTGCAATAGTAAAATACAAATGCAAAATACAGTATACTCGACAAAAATGATGTGGTGGTTGGGAGGAGAAATTCGGAAAATGTCGACGCAAGCCTACCCCTACATTTATTGACGTCACGAGATTGTGAAAAATCTTGTTATTGAAACTCGCAATTATTAACCATATGGACAATATTTCTTGCTAATTTCTTTTAGCATCTTTTCTTGTGATTTCAAAAGTTAAGTAAAATTAGCTTGTTCGTTGTGGCTGCATTTAAATACTCTACTGTACTTTAATGTTAAGGTGGTGTTTTTTATTCAGGTTATTACTTACAACTATTTTAGTGAGCACATACCTCTGGCGACTGAATGCTTGCTTCTTCAAATATTTCTCACCCCAACAATCAGCGTAGTACTCATACAAATGATAGAAAAACGAGTATTCTGTTACCACTATCAAACTTGGGCCATTGTAACGTGCAACAAAATGGCGCTGTCCTCGTTTGCAACAACTGGAAAGAAGGGTGTTGCTGCGTTGGGTTTAGAGGGAGTATTAAACTATTGTACTTCAAAAGCAAGCTTTGAATTATCTATATTCTAGAGAAATATATTTTTTACGTCAGTCGGTGGGCTGGATTTCAAGTTGGGAATGAATTTTAAAATGCTCCCTAGCAGTGAAGGTGTAGAATGGGTTGTACTTATCTGAGCAATTGTGTGGAGCCTGCCATTTTGTTTTTTCTTACACTTCTAACAGTTTAAAAACTTAGACATAGGTGGTAGAACAGAAAACTCTTGCTGAAAATCTTAGCTCTGCTTACAGGAGAGTAGAATGTATAAGGAGAAAATGTGCAAATTGCGTGGTCATGCAGATGGAGTCCAAAATCCTACACACTCTGCTCTCAAAACTTTAAATAGGTTAACAAACGGTTAGCACCTAATTAACTTATAGCATCCTTATTAATGAGAAGCACTTGCGGCTTCACTGTTGTATGAAGCAGAACTGTCGGCAAACGCGAGGGACTGGACAGCCTAAGGGAGTGTCTAGTTCACCGCGTTGAGCGCTATACGAATTATATAAATTAAAGTCTTACAAGAAATATTTTAGTAACAAAACTTCTATAAACTTTAATTTTTATAATAATTTAGTCTTAGCTTTAAATAAACTAGTACATAGTTCAGTTTTAATTCTAAATACGCAATATGCAGATTAGTGCATAGTTTTCTAAAATTATCAAAACATATTCTAATAATCAAACATGTAACCGAAGAATCTCAGTACTTGTTTACAAGGGCATTGCCAATTGTCAAATAAATCAAATTAATCAAAAATAAGTACTAAAGTGAACATACAAATGTGGTAATCTAGTCCCCTTTGGGGCGTAGTTGTCCTGTGATTAAGCTTTCATTGCTTCTCCATCGACAACTTGAAATCAAGACCCAGCCTCTCCATAGAGAAAAAAATGCAGACGTTGCTGGTCTCGATCACCCCAAGGTAAGTTTGCCAAACGACGGTAACGGTCCACGCTCCAGAGATTGCAGGAGAAGCGAAAACACACTAGAGTGACAAAACTCGGAGTCATTTCTGGAAAATTTACATAACAGGTTGAGAGGGTGGGGGCGTAAGTCCCAAGGAGTTCTACAAGGAACAATCCTAACTGTCTACGTTGAAGCGGCTAGAGTCGAAGGAATGATTTTCTGTGCAATTAGCCAAGATGATCCGACTCCAATAACGGTGTGGAGACAATAGGCAGGATATTGGAAGTGTATCTTCTAAAATTACTGCAATGATTGTGGCCTGAGCGGTGTGTTAAGTGATAGATACCCCTTCCATCAAAATACCAACAATTTAGTTCATTCTGTGAGTTCATATTACAGTTCACGCAAGAAAAACATTGGATTTGCGATTCTGATTAATAGTAGCTGAAGCGAAGCAAAAGCTACTTATGTTTTCGTCATTCTTTTCCGTCCGTCCATCTGTCTGTCTGTTTATCCGAGCCTTACAATTATCTTAGGAACCACTCAACATATCTCAAAACTGTTTTCGGATATGAGTTCCTTGATATCCGACCCAGTTCAAGTTTATTTTAGTTTGAGCAGAAGTGACCCCTTTGGGGGTCAAAAGTCAAGGTAAAAGATATTTACTCTATGACAACATGAAATCCACCAATCCTACTTTTGCATGAAAAAAAAACTATCATGATCCTGGTGACCCAAGACGCCCTGCTCACTCAGAAATTTCCCCTTGACGTCCAAAATCCCGGATTTCTATTTTCTAGTCTAATGATTTTAATATTTTTCTAATTCTAATTTTCCTACTTGAATTGATTACCGTAAAATTCCAAATAAACGCCCACTCCCAAATAAACGCCCATCTCCCTATTAGACGCCCATGCTCCGACTGCCGAAATTAAATAGACGCCCATCCCAAATAGTAGCCCCCTCCCAAATAAAAGCCCCTCTCTAAGACAATGCTTTATTAACAAAAGATGTCATTTTAATTAATGTTTACAGTTGTACAGTAATATTTACTTAAACCTGCACAGTCAATACAAAATCTCGTAGGAACCTCTTCCAAATTGAAAACGCAAACGGAGATTTGTTGGAAAGTATGGGAATTTATTTAAAATAATTAATTTTAAGTTAAAAATTAAATATTTATAAATGATAATAGCATGCGATTTCTTTAGATTTTAATAAAATAAGTTCTCGAAGTTTGACTTAGAAAAATTTTGGCCCTTCCCCAATAAACGCCCATGTCCCTATTAGACGCCCACCTTCAGAGCGCCGGAAAGAAATAGTAGCCCAGGGAATTTTACGGTATTTGAATTGATAATAGTATAGGCAAATGGTGTTCTTCTATCCAACTACGGAAGGCCCCGTTAGTAAGCATGAGTTAACCACGTTTTTAGGATAAGGCTCACATGTAGTAGTACCCCCAAGTAACACGCAGATCTCGCCCAAAAAATTAAACGCGATAAAACCAACCCATATAAGAACTTTTGTATCACAAGTAGCGGCCGAATTACAAAAACCCGCCAATTACAATTTTTTTAAATTTCAAATCTTGGATTTTCCTTATGGAAGAATTACATGTAAATTGCAAAGATGCTACCCTTCTCATTTTTCTATTCATGCATTGAGAACACTTGTGATAGTTTTGTATCACCTCTTACTCTGTAATTTATTTTATGTATGTTTTTTTTTGCAATGCACAATGTCCCTTGTGCAATGCACAATGTCCCTTGTGCAATGCACAATTTCTCTTGTGCAATGCACAAGT